>CM021105.1:346281656-346322493 GCA_007115665.2 Sequoiadendron giganteum | reverse complement strand
GGAATTAAATGATATTCATTAATTAAATGATTTAATTATTTAATGAAATAAGAGGACTTAGGGATTAAATTAAATAATTTTATTTATCCAAATTGATAGGAGGAAAGTTTAGTGCAAGAGGGGTTGAATTAACCTAATTAGGTCAATTAGATTACTAGATGAAAATGATGCAATTAATTAAATAGCTAGGCTAATTTAATCAATTAAGAAAAAAAGGATGGGTTTTAGGATGAAACGGCGTTAGTATATTAGATTCAAGTGCATGATATCATTCAAGACATTTTTAAGTGTCTACAATAGTATAGTTGAGTACTTTGACTATGCGAGGGCCATAAGTGATATTCAATTAGAAGATGGTTATTAGGATGTCATGTGTAGCTCGGTATCACGATTGAATGGGAAATTTGGTAGTGACACAAATTTGTTACTTTGTGATGTATGATCTTTTGTAGTGGTTGCTAGTGTTACAAGGAGCTCTTAGATTTTCTTTTATACGTAATAAGAGTCATTGGTGTATCTTCTATTCTATTGATAGGGGTGCTTATCTTCACATGGTTTGGATATGTTGACAACTTGTTATCATGGATGACTCTTTAAGTATTTGGTTGAGGTGTTAGTTTTGATTTGTCAATTTGATAGATGACCCTTGGTTTAATGGATGTTATTGTGTCATGGTGAACTCTTGAGTACTATTGAGAGTTTTAACATGATATAAGTTCTCTTCAGAGAAAATATGTTCATTAAAGACATAAGATCTTCTCTTAACGAGATGTAGATCACCCCATCATGGTGAGTTCCTAGTTTTTGTACCAATCATGTAGAGGGATTTTTAGTGGTGATTTGTTAAAGGTGTCTAGTATTGATTGTTGAAATAGAGAAAAATTGAAACCATAGGATTTTACTCTAGGGTTGTATTACTTTTTCAAATGTGTTTCATTTAGAATTTTATTGTAGCGAGGGTTTGATGAATTTGGACAAGGTATAGGGCTGAATTACAACCCGAAAGATGAGTCAACCTTCCCTTGACCAAACTTGGAATGAATTTTGGAATGCAACATAATGACTCAACTAGGTTAATGATGCAAATGGCTATTCTAATGTAAAAAAATAGATTTGAGATATCACAAAGAAATTTAGACTTCAGAAATGGAGTGAGCAACACACTATGTACTTGTGGTATAAATTTGAGCCTAATTTTGGAGGATCTTGTTTCCAAGAGCAATAGTGTCCTTGTTGATGAAATTTAGATATTTTTTTGCAGTCCTTTGGTGCCATATTTGAGCTTCTTTTTCATACTTGTCACACTATCAGATCTTTGTCAGATTTTTAGATAGTTGAGTTTTCGTGTGTTATCAGGGTGTAGGGTTTCCAATGCAAAAATTAATAATTGATCTTCAAGCTTCTCCCAATATTCTTTAGATTTGAAACCTACACATTCAGAAAGAGAGGAAGGGTTGTACCATTTAGGGGCTTATCTCATTCAAACCTTGTGTTTGTGTTTTCACCTCCACAATGGCAATTTCAATGGTAGGGAGCTTATCTTTTTGAGGTATAAGGATAGATGATAGAATGAATGATGAATCACAAATGGAATACAACTCACCACCCAAAAATGGATTCCTTGAAGGACTAAAGTCATACAAATCTCCTCAAGGCTTGATTGGTGTTGGCTTGAAGAGCTACAAGGGTTAGATCTCACAATAATATGATAACATAAACATGAACAAACTCAGATACACTTTGACATGATGCATGGATCTTGAATTGGTACAATAAATATCTAAAATACTACTATTGACTTGCTTGATAATGATCTCGATCATAATTTCTCCAATCATCTCCAATTAGTTTCCAAATGATGCAATAAGCAAGTATTTATAAGCAATTATTCCAATTTCTTGAAAATTAAATCCCAACAACCGACTTAGGAGTTTTGAAATTCAATTAATAAAATTCCACCTTCAACATATTCAATTTTGGAGGAAAAATAGGGGGAGTTAGTCGCCATAGGAGACTAGGTCCCAACCCTATTTTGTAGGACTTAAGGTGTTAGGGGAAAAATATTAAATAAATTCTTTGGTATTCTGCTTGCAATTTGTCAGAAAACAATAAAATAGGCCATGAAATGCATAATTTAGGAAATTAGGTGTACAATCAAGTCCATTCACTTAGGGGGGAGAAAAACATAACGTGAAATTGTCAAGGCTGAAAATTTAAAACGCTACAACTGTAATGATCATTTTTCCATAGATATTTAGAGATTGTAGTGATGCAATTGTAGTTCAATTGGAATAGGATGGTTAGAAGGATGCTCATGGATACTTGATAGACTTGGGTGATGTTGGATATCTCTTGTTATTGTAGTTCATGTATTGAGATGGTTACTCTTTGATGATATATCCACAAGAATATTGAGTACACTTGGAGTTGGACATGAGTTCAACATGGACTTGTTAAGGATATTGTTCATGGAGAGATTCCTTGTCTCGTTGCCCACTCTTGGTCCATTAAAACAATTTGAGAAGTATTTCCCCCTAGTTTTTAGATGCATGCTTTGTCTTCTCATGGAAATGATTTTTACGCTATGGATGCTAGTTATAGATGGATTATTTGAGGTTTACTTGGCATGGTTTATCTTGTATTTTTCTCCTCATATTTGGCTCTTGAGTTGTAGTTTCAACTTTGAGTTCAATGTGTTTTGAAGAGAATAGGAGATGGTTAGTGGCTTTGGGCATATCCTCTTGTTGTGGGAATGGTTGCTTGAACTTCCTTTGATTTGAGAGACTCACATCTTGGCTAGTTTATTGATATATTGTATGTGTGATCTTTGGGGTTGAATGATTGGATGTTAGGGAGGCTTTTCCATTTGAGGTTTTGGGAAGGATATCTTACTTATCAAAAATTTATCACATTGGTGTTTGTAGGACATGGTTTGATTTGTAGGTTCTCTCTTTATGGTCTAGTGCTTCTTCTTTGAGGTTCTTATTTACATTACATTAGAGTTGAGGTTTGTGTGGATCTATTGTGATAACTTTGGAGGATATTTAATCTCTATCTCTTGTGATATTGAGAAATTGGGATAACTATGGACATCAGTAGTGAGAGTGACATTCTAGCAATTTATTTTGTAGGTTTACAAATCATTGTGTATATTCTTTGGTATTAGATTATATTGATGCCATTAGCAACACCTTTTTTGTGATGCTATTCATGGACTTTTGGATGCTTTGATTGATTTTAGATTTGATGTTACCTATGTAATAGGAGATCTAGCATGTATATGTGTCCTCTATTGGATGTTCTATTCTACTACAATGTTGAGGGTCATTAGAAATTATTTGTGTAGGATAGTGTATATGCATGAACTTATAGTTATGGATTGGGTTGGATATGTTGATGGTAGAAGATCTACTTGTGGTGATGAGTCTACCTTACTTTTGAGGTATGGCTAGATGTGTTAGCAACTAGCAGTCTAGTTGTTGATTAGTCCTTGGTAGCTGCTCAAGCCTATTTTTTGACATTGGATTTTGTGTTTGTGTTTGGATATCAAGTTGAGGTAGGTTTCAATGATGCTTCTATATGTCAGTCAATGTGTAATTACCTTTAGATAGGATATTATTTTTCAAACATTGGCATGACAGAGGATTAGAGGGTTCTTGTTTGAGATGGTGGTCACCTTGGTTGTTGTTGTAGATGTCTTGATGGATCACATAGATATCTAGATGGTACATGTTGGCTATAGGGATTTTTCCATTGATGATTGAGTTTATTTATTTTTGTCATTTATGCAATGCATACAAAAAGTGGGATAATGTTGGAAAAATGTGTTGTACTCTTTGCATAATAATAATGTAAAATTAAAAATGTGGTGCATCTTAGAGATGTGGATAGTACATGGCTTAGGCATTCTTTAAGAAACTTATATGTTGTATGAGACATTAGGATAAATATTTAATATAATTGTCACACTGAAAACATATTTATTATTTGGAATCACTTAATACCAAAATCTTAATTTTTAGGTCATGGTTTTTAGGTATGTGGCTTATAGAATACCACTAAGTGGTTTTGTGCAAGCTTGTTCTACAAAAACAAGCACATGAGAAATTGTTGAGGATGAGTTGTTAGTTAAGGTTAGATTGAGCATCTCTTGTAGGTTGAAAATGTAGAAGCATGGACTAGGATGCATGGTTATATGTTTCTTATTTATTTGTTTATATAGAGGAATGCAACTAGGGTGTTTAACGCTTCAGAGACCTTGCATGGAGCCTTTGCAAGTGTATTGTAATCTTTCTCTTGAGATACATTGAGTTGTGTGGGTGCTTTTGGAGGTTAATTTCCAAGATATATTCAATGCTATGTTTGTTATTCTTTTACACCGTGGATTGTGAATACATATTTTGCATTTTTTCATCTCATGAGGGTTATATGGAAATAGTATATTTTCTTTCATATAATTGAAAAAGAAACCCAAGATATATAAATAATTCTGAAGTTATAATATTTCTCAATAATTTCTATTAATCTTACATTTCAATAAAAAATGAATGAATTGTTCTTGTCTAGTTATTAAGATTTCTTGCATATATAAGTATTGGCTTGTTCATTTTTTAAAAAAATATGGCTTACTATTTTTGATTTGATATAAATTGCAACCTTCTAATTTATGTACTACATTTATAAAAAAAATTAAGGGAGATTTTTTTTATTGCATTTAATAAAAGAGAACAATACTTAACAAATAATATGCATTACTATCTCTTAAATTATATATTATATCTACTAGAGATGAAAGTTCCTACTACACACTTTTTCCTCTTGCTTACTATTTACTCTTAGCTTTTTTATCTAATAAACATGGTTATGTCTTGTTATGATTGTTTGGTACACAAACCATCCCTAATATTTTAGTCTATTTGACACATAATCTCTTTAGACTTAACACCCTACTTTCATTTTACTCATGATAATTTGGTATTTCTTGATTCTATCCCTCATAGTACTATCCCCTAGATAGAATTACACACAATCACACCCACAATATTAAAAAAATATTTTAACCCAATTCGACACTTGTATTTTTACTTCAATTTGCATCCTTAACCCTTGTCTATGTCCAAATGATTATTAATTATCACAATTTACTTTTTGAATATTAGAAAAAATAGTAGAGGTCATTGTTGAGCATTTTTTTCATTGCACCCATTCAATTTTATCGTTTCTATATTACAAATCTCTCCAAGTATCCATTCTTTGAACTTGTTCAAATCTTTGTGGGTTTTGATCGTCATTGAATTTTTTTCATAGTTAAATCTCCTTACAACAAACTACCAAGGTTCTTATGATACCACCTTCTCCATATACCAAAAATTTATTAGAAGGTAATATGTTGCAAGAATGCTATTGCGATTATACTAGAAACCTCCATAGTAGCATGATGCCATCATGACTATATGAATGCTATGACAATATATTAGATAGGATAACATGAGTCTATACTCTTGACACAAAGACATGGATTAGATGAGACAAAAGTAGAATGTAGGTTTTATAATCCCTGTCATGGTCAAGCACCAAATTTGAATGACAAAGTAACATCAAACATTGAAAAATCTATACCTATCTATCCCTATACTCTTGTCTAATTTTCTATGAGAAACTTCTAATTTTTGTAATTTAGAATATGAAATATTCTTAATATTGTATCATGTTTTAGTTAGATTTTAGACTAGAGAAAAACCATTAAGAATAAATAAAATAATAAATGTTTATAAGTAAATGGGTGATCCCACAATAATTGGTTACACTTTTTGGTCAAACTTGACATTGAAATGAACATTTTGAACTAAATCTTCACTTTCAGACACCTATAGTTGCTAAATCGTGAGGTATTTGAAGATGATGCAAACTAGTGATTTGTGACATTTTCTTTGAAGATTATATATATATATATATTTTAAAAAAAAATGGAATCAAATTGCATTTCTTTTTCCATCTCCTTTGATAACTAGTTTTTAATAGTAAACACCATTTTTAAAGAGTGATGTGTACTATAACCACATAACTTTTTTTCTATGAAGGATAAAATTCTAGTTTTTTCAAATTTAGATTTGTAATTACGATATCTAGAGGATGCATTTGGTTTCATAGTGTTTTATTGAATATTCTTTTTTTTCTAATTAAGTTTTGAAGTCAAACCAACTGCAATTTAGATAGGTGTATTATTAGGAGCAAATTTTTTCTTTGTATGTATCAAAATTCATTTCTTTTGTTGGGTCAAGGACATCAATATCAATAGGATAGATATTTTTTAGAATCTTTTTGGTAATCTACTATTTTTCCACATGTGTAGAACAAAGAGCTCGATTTTCGGTGAAAAATCTACGTAATAAAACTAAAAAAAATAAAATAAAACCAAAACATATTAAAACTATACTTGATGGAGAGCTCATTTTGAGGACTATAATCTTGCAGCTGGCTTGTCAAGGTGATTCTATTTTGATCCTCAACCTGAGTCTAGAAACCCAAAAATCTACATAAAATTGCAAATGGAGGGGGGTAAGGGAAAAATAAGGGGGTTCGAATGAACACCCCTTTGTTTGAACCCCTTGAAACCCCTTGAAATGAATGCAGGTTCAAACAAAGGGGCGTTCATTCAAACCCCTATAAAATAATATTAAAAAAATTAGTGTGGACAACTTCAAATGAAGGGTGACAGTTAAAATTATTTTTAATGGCTGACCTTTGTTCGAAGACCTGATAGACCAAGTTATTTTTTATTTTTTAAAATTTCATATGCATATAAATATGAACTTATGTTTTCATTTTTTCATATCAACATTGCAAGATTAATTCAAATTTTTATCCATCAAGGTAGATTTTGGAGAAGAAAACTTTTGGTAGAGGATTTGTCAAATCATATTTTACTTGAAGAAGAAAATGGGAGAAGAAAAAACAAGACAAAGTAAGACTGCATGATAGTATTCAGAAGAAAGGGAACAACAATTGCGCAAAATAAATTTGGCAAGATATCATAGAAAGAAACAAGGTATGCATATTTTCTTTCCTTTTTTAATATTATTCGAAAAAATAGTTTCTTTCCTATTTAATATAAGTTTTTAGCATGTAATAGGATGTTATTTCTAGTTGTTAACATTTAGTTTAAATATATATTTTTGAACCACATCATTTAAACTTGTAATTTAAATATATTTGTTTCAAAATATATTTAATCATGTCTATTAGGACTTCATAAGTTTGCACATTAAGGACCAATAAAGTTAT
This sequence comes from Sequoiadendron giganteum, assembly GCA_007115665.2. Lineage (NCBI taxonomy): Eukaryota > Viridiplantae > Streptophyta > Pinopsida > Cupressales > Cupressaceae > Sequoiadendron > Sequoiadendron giganteum. Next base: position 346,315,209 of record CM021105.1, on the reverse strand, counting down.
ATGTTGTTACCAATATTTGGATTACTAGTTGAACATGTTCTTGACCATATATTATTATTTACTAGGTGAATTTGTTGGACATAATTTTCGAACAAATTTAATTTATATTTGTTTCAATTGAATGTGTATCAGGGTCCTTCATAGGTTTGCACATTAAGTAAATCATACTTGTATTATTTAATCATAAGTTTCATACTTGTACTAGTTTCAAACATTAAGTCTTTTTAAAGCTCTTTCTTTCTCTCTCTATCCTTCTTTAGATAGTCCCTCTCTCTCTTGAGTTAAGTAGATTTTTAAAGCTCTTTCTCTCTCTCTCTATCCTTCTCTAGATAGGTGATCTCTCTCTCTCTATTGACTTGAGTCTTTTTAAAGCTCTTTCTTTCTCTCTCTATCATTCTCTAGAACTAGGTCCTCTCTCTTGACGTAAGTCTTTTTTAATAAAGTTCTTTCTTTCTCTCTCTATAATTCTCTAGAACTAGGTCCTCTCTCTTGACTTAAGTCTTTTTAATAAAGCTCTTTCTTTATCTCTCTAGATCCTTCTCTCTAAGATCCTCTCTCTCTTGTTAAATATTTTTAAATCTCTTTCTCCCTCTCTTGACTTAAGTGGATCTTTTTAAAGCTCTTTCTCTCTCTCTCTCTCTCTCTCTCTCTCTATCCTTCTCTAGATAGATCCTCTCTCTATCCTTCTCTCTAAGGTCCTCTCTCTCTGTTGAATTAAGTCTTTTTAAAGCTCTTTCTCTCTCTCTCTTGACTTAATTCATTTTAAAGATCTTTCTTTATCTCTATCCTTCTCTAGATACATCCTCTCTCTCTCTTGACTTAAGTATTTTTAAAGCTCTTTCTTTCTCTCTTTATCCTTCTCTAGATCTAGGTCCTCTCTCTCTTGACTTAAGTTTTTTAATAAATCTCTTTCTTTCTCTCTCTAGATCTTCTCTCTAAGGTTCCCTCTCTCTCTCTTGAGTTAAATATTTTTAAATCTCTTTCTCTCTCTCTTGACTTGAGTAGATCTTTTTAAAGCTCTTTATTTCTCTCTCTAGATCCTTAGATCTAGATAGGTCAAGTCTCTCTCTTTCTCTATCTCTCTCCCTCTCTCCCTCTCTTTCTCTCTCTCTCCCTTGACTTAAGTCTTTTTAAAGCTCTTTATTTTTTTCTCTCTATCCTTCTCTAGATAGGTCCTCTCTCTATCCTTCTCTCTCTCTCTTGAATTAAGTATTTTTAAAGCTCTTTCTTTCTCTCTCTATCCTTCTCTAGATAGGTCCTCTCTCTCTTGAGTTAAGTATTTTTAAAGCTCTTTCTTTCTCTCACTATATTCTCTAGATCTAGGTCCTCTCTCTATCCTTCTCTCTAAGGTTCTCTCTCTCTCTCTTGACTTGTCTTTTTAATAAATTTCTTTCTTTCTCTCTCTAGATCCTTCTCTCTAAGGTCATCTCTCTCTTGAGTTAAATCTTTTTAAATCTATTTCTCTCTCTCTCTCTTAACTTAAGTAGATATTTTTAAAGCTCTTTCTTTCTATCTCTCTAGATCCTTAGATCTAGATCTAGGTTAGGTCTCTCTCTCTCCCTCTCTCTCTTTCTCTCTCTCTATCTCTCCCTTGACTTAAGTATTTTTAAAGATATTTCTTTCTCTTTGTCTATATATATTTCTATAGATATGTCCTCTCTCCATCCTCTCTAAGGTCCTTTCTCTCTCTTGAATTGAGTCTTTTTAAAGCTCTCTCTCTCTCTCTCTCTCTCTCTCTCTCTCTCTCTTCACTTAAGCATTTTGTGTGTAGAACGGGCTCAACAAGCAGAAAGTTCTCAAGTAGGAGTTGAGCCAAATTTAGATATTGGAGCAAACGAGGTTGAAGAACATATATTTAAAGATAGGGAGGAGGCCCAAGTTCAAACAATGCATTTTGGAGAGGGGTTGGGAATTATTCCTTCTATTGTTATGGATGAGCATATGAATCTAGCTAAAGAGGTGAAGAGAAAAAATTCTTATAGAAATTTAGATCATTTACTTGAAATGGATATGGATAAATTGAAATGTTATGCCGAACAACCTAGAAATACTAGTAGGAGGTCAAAGAATAAATTTTTAAAGGAAATAATCAATGCTTATTTCAATCATCTTGGTACACTTGAATAAACCCAACTGTTATCACTTTTACTTCTTCGTAATGAGTTGAAAGAGACATTACAATTGTTGGGTGTAGATTCAATGTTGAATAAGAGGGAATCTTCATGCCTAGGAAAATATATTTTTGAAAATATTAAAAAAGGTTTAGATTCCATTGGGAAAGGATCTCGATCAGTGGATAAGGCCATTTCAAGAAAAAGTGACGTTGACATCTATTTTAAGTGAAAATATATCGAGAAAAAGAAAAATCTCTTCACTTTTGATTGAAATTGGTTTTAGTGGAAAGACACTAACAAAATATGTGAAAAGGAGAAAGGTTTTGGATGATAGTTTAGAATGCAATTAGGAAATTATGTTTAGAGCTCCCCATTCTGGTAGGATTGAAGATGTTGTTAGGAACTTGATCTCAACTTTTTAGAATGATCATACCCATCCATCATCAAATAGTAGAGATGTTATCAGACACAGGATTGGGCCCAATGATTATGAACATCATATAAAACATTGGCTAGACATAACACAACATGAAATGTATGTGAACTTTTTTAATTTGAATCCTCATATAAAGATTGGGAAAACAATGTTTGAAAGGTTAAAGCCATATTATGTGAAGATAAACAAGGTTTTTGAAACTTGTTTTTATCGTTATCATATTGAATTTGATCTAGATACTATCAGGTGTTTTGAAAGATGAGAGAAGAAAGTGATGGTTTTCAAAATGCAACTCCTAAACGAGTAAGTTAGTTCATAGAATCATCTTATGTGATAATGCAATTGGCTAAATAAACAATATAAAAGGACTTTGTGAAACATGTGGAAATTTTGCTAAAAAAGATGATAAATTGCAAGAGTTACAAGTATGTAAAGTTTCAAACAAATTTTGGGAAAGAATCCATAAGGTTAAACTATGTAGAAGAGGAGATACCTAGTGGAACATTTATGGATTTTTTTTGAAAATTTATACAACCGTACATACATCATACCTTTTTTTCTAAGTGGCAAGCACAATAGTTTCAAAAATTAAGAGATAATTTCCCACCTGGAACAGTTCTATAAGTAGTTGAATTTGTAGAAAATTACTCTTTTGTACATCAAAATCTCCATCTACATATATAAATCATAGTTAAAACTTAAGTTTAAATATTTAAAAAAAAAAATGAATTGAACATGCAAAGGCATACATACATATAGATATAAACATGTACATGTGAATCATATGACACAAGATATGATCCCTCTACAATGATTTCCTTCACTAAATCATTCAAATGAGTTGTCTGAGTCATGCCATGATCTACATCCATCTCACTCACATGTCATAGTAATAATGAGTGAAGGGGACTAAGCGACTGAGATGGCATTGATGATGACTATGAACACATCAACATATCCATAAAACCTATAGGTTACATCCTCTCCAAGTCAAATGAATCCAATCCCTTAGACATATAATGATGCTCAACACTCGGTGAAGGATTAGTAGCCTGTGCAATAACCAAATGATTTGTAGGTGGATCTTGATGTGCATTGGTGTTGGGTACAGGGTGATGAGAATGATGGAATTGTGAATTTGAATGAAAATATGTACCCAAAAAACCTCTAACCTAGTATATAGAGATCCAAAACTTTGATGTGATGAATGCATATGCCTCCAAGAGGTCCTTATCCAAACAATACAAAGTACTTTGTGCCATATCTAATGTACGAGCGCCCAATTCTGCAGGTGTAGGGATGTCCACCATAGCATAATGATCACAATTAGTGTTGTTGCACTATGCTATAAATGAAGGCCTAGATTGTGGATATCTCATCAAATATTGACCCACATGATCACTAGCTATCCTAGTGGCAACAACTGCAATATCATAAAAACTGTCAATTTCTTGCCTTTGGGATGCAATGAAAACCTAATCTACTAAAGGGGCCAGGGCTGGGGAGATAGTAGGAAGCCTCTTGACAACCAATGCACTATTCATAAGGGTCGTCTAATTTGCTCGATGATAAGGGTCTCATTACCCTACCACACCCCTAACCAAGATATCCTGGAAGGTCACAATAGTTGACTTTGAGGCCCTAATGAACCTCAACATACAATTGTTGTGCAAAATATAAGGGAATTTGGTCATTATTTTGATAATGACCATGATTTGCAAGAAATCAAGGGTAGATCAAAGCGTCCATAGAACCATCCACATATTTGGTAACCTGGTATGCCTTCACCTTAGGTTTATCCTTATATTATGAAAAAATTAGGATTTAATGGTTTCTTTGGTCACCAAACCCTGAATATGAGAAAGGGAAACATCACCACAAAATTCTTGTCGCATGTGGGAAAGAATAGTAGATATGACATCAAGGGAATTTGCACTTGTGTCTTGAATTTTATCTCTAATTTTCTCTAGGTTTTCTAATATAGACTTGCAAGTGTCCTTATATATTCCTGTATTGGTACCATTATATAGAGAAACTCTCAATCTCATTATTGGTTTGTGAAAATATTTCATGAGGTGGAATTGGTGCATTTTCCATGATGTACTTGAAGGAGCAATGAGATTCTTGCTTAATATCTATAGAGAATAGGAATACTGAAAATGAATTTAAAACTATTTATAAGTGATCTAGAATGTATTTTTCTATCTATAGGTCTTGTGCATGTGCAATAAATAATGTAACTTAGAAAAAATTAAACAAGCACGAAACTAGTAAATTAATTTGAAGTATTAATAAATCTAATGTAATTCACTTCATGTGAATTTTACCAAAATGTAGAAACTTGTAACATACAAATGATCTAGGATCATTAAATAAATGCATCCAAATAGCAATCAATTAAAATCTAGATTAAATTCAATTATGTATAAATAATTATAAATTTTAAGCCCACCCATATCGCCTCACACTAAATTATTTTATCCTAATTAAAGTTAACAAAAATGAAGAATCGAGTGTCTCTATATAATCTAACAATCTTAAAACATTTTGCTTAAGACAATCTTACAATTCAAAATACTTCAATAAAAATTGTAATCTCAATTAAATGGACACCAAGGTGTAACTAGAGAACCTACAATAATTCTCGAATTTCCCTAATAAATTTCAATGAATCCAACACATTCTCTTATCAAGTACATCAACCTAACCTATATTAATAAATCAACAACATATAGTACAAAATGAAGTTTTTTTAATTCATGAATTAATGTGTAAATAATGATATTTTTCCCAAGTGAGAAAACAAAAGGTACTAGTAAGTCATTGATATCATTAGTTTCAATCCTAGTTGGTGTAGTTATGATATGACCCTAGAGGGAATCCGTTCTAAAAATTTCATAGGAATGCTTGGAACTTGAGTAAGATGGAAACATACCTCTTAGGTATTTCTAGAAGTGGATCTATATGTATCCTCAACTTGTTAAATGCCTATTTATTTTATAATATATGAGAATGCAATTAATTAAGGGTTATTAAATTATGAACTCAATGTTGCTTCTTTTACAAGTACCTTTAGGTTGAGATTGAACCAATGTCTTGACACATTTGTAATCAATAGCTAAACTACAATTATTAGTGTAAGTAATCTCTAAATGGAATTTTTTAGAAAAAATGGAAGTGGAGATATGTATTATTAAGCTTTTAGGAAATAATGGCGTTGATTAATCTAAGTGCCATAAAAGGAATCTTTTAATGTCATCGTTCAATTTATTAAATTATTGATAAATATTGTTGTGCAATTTATCCTTAACTAGGTCAACACTTCAAAAAGAATGGTTTGATAAAATAAAATGGTCTATATTTACACACACATATTTACATATAAAACCATACACACCCAAGGTATATATGTATATGTGTGTGTATATATATATATATATATATATATATATATTGTAGTGTAGAAAAAAGTATCCCTTTTTCTTGCTTGATTTTGGAATGATTAATTGGACTTAATGTCACCTTGGTTTAGTGTTGTGAGGTGTTTTACACATCCACATTAGGTCTTGGGCCCTTTTTAAGTTGAATTAACTTAACTCTGCTCTAATTTAATGTTGTAAAATTTATTTATTTACATCTTCACATTAAATTTGGGAGGCTTGTAAATCAAATGGACCTAATCTAGTGTTGTAATGTGTTCTACACATTCACATTGGATTTAGGATCCTTCTAAGTTAAATAGACCCAATTTTGCCTTAATTTAGTGTTGTAAAATGTATTTATTTACATTTTCACATTGGATTTTGGGCCCTATTGCATTTATTACCTTTATATCATCACTAATAGGCCCCTATGACCCCATATTGTGCATCCCAAGCTATATTTCGATCAAAAACTTGACAAAATCAACATATAATCTTAATTTCTTCACTCCCCAACATTCTAGCAGGCAAAATAGCCCCTGTGGGACCCATTCATGACCTTGGGTGAATGAGTCACATCCAAGTGGGACTCATTTACCCAGGATGGTGAATGAGTCCCATTTGAGCTATTTTTGAGGTTTGAGTGGGAAAAATTGGGTTTTAAGTTCAAATTTCTCCTATGTTGACCTTTGGGATCAAATTAACGATCATGTGAGTGGCTTGCCTATATAAACAATATTCTCAATCATTATTTCACCTAAGCAATACAAGCCACATAAGCCTACATGTTATCAAGTCAAGCAAGAAAGAGTTAAGCATTCCAAGATCATCAAGAGAGAATTCAAGATCAATTCTAAGGCATTCAAAGGCATAATTCTTCATCAATTATTGCAGCAATTCAAGATTTATCATCATGTCAAAGATCATCAAGCATCAAGCATTTTATTGAGCCATTGTTGTGATATAGCATTAAAGATCCAAGATCAAGCATTGTTCTACTCCTATTGTTAAAGATCGAGATCTACATCCTTCATGTCCATTTCATGTTGAGTTGCAAATTTACAAAGCATCATCTACAAGACACCATTCAAGGTATTATTGCTCATGTTTCATATCCTATGTTTTATGTTTCATGTCCTTGTTTCATTGTTTCATCATTTGGTTTACTTACCTAAAAGGGGTTTGACTAAGGCAAACCCCTATTCCCTAACAATCAACATTTTTTCTCTCTTTGTGTGATTGCAGATCTAGGTATCTTGGAGCTTGAAATATCATTGAAGATTAGGTTTCAAGCTTGCTGGAGTTGTCTCCCCATTTGCAAGGTCATAATATTCACTAAAAGATCATTTGTAGCCATGAAATCAGGGTTTCGAATCTGAAAACCGAGAAGAGAAGATCCAGAATTTGAATTTCTAGAAAATCTAAACTAAACTCATTCACCACAAGTGGTGAATGATTCCCATTGCAGATTTTTTTCAGAGATCTTTGCAGATTTGGATACCCATTTGCCCGAAACCTGCTCTTGGACAGAAATCCAGATCTGGGACTGATTTGCCCAGAATGGTGAATGAGTCCTAGTAGGTCAAAATTTTAGGATCAACAACATTTCCAGTCTCCATTCAAGCCTCCACAATTTTTCAAGTGCACACTTTCTGTTTTATAATTTTTTGTTGCATTCTATTCATCTTTCTAGTTCATTTAGAGTTAGTTTACATTCAACTAGGTTTTAGTGTTGCATCTTGCTTTTCATTGTCTTTTTCAAGTTTAAAATTGGTGGTGAACCCCTCTTGTAATCTGAATTCATATCCTAATATACCCTATTGTCAAATCTATCTCTCCATTCTTCATTGGGTTGAGGTCTCTAGGGCATCTGAATGATTAGCTAGAGAAAAGTGATGTTCTATGTCTTAAACCATAAAGTATCCATTTTTCAACTAATCATTATTGTGAACCTGCATCTAAAATACCTTCTTTACTGATTTGAATTCCATCATCATCCTACATTTAGCTTGCATTAATATTGTGTTGCATTTTGTATTAGTTAATTGGCATCTAGGGTTTCTAAAATTTTGCATTAGTGAATGTGCATATAGGTTGCATTTTTGCATCTCAAATCATTGAAAATCATCTAAAAACTGCATTCGCATTTAGGATACACATCATACAAACTAAATTTCATAAAAACCAATTGAAAAATTCTAGTTTTTTATAAAAAAATCTCTACTGGGACTCATTCACCACCTTGGGCAAATCAGTCCCTATGCACCTCTAAAACTGCCTCTTTTACAACACTGAAAACCTTGTTTCTGCACTTTTGTTTGCTGCCATTAACTATTTGTTTTAGTTGGTTGACTTTTTGTTTCATTTCACTAAATCTAGCTTAAATTGGTCCATTTCATGCATTTCTCAATTCAAAATTTGTATTTACAACATCTCACTTTCAGATTTTTGCATAGTGTACTCAATAAATTACCTTGTTTCAAATCTGAAAATTGCATTTCACTTTAGGTCATACAATTATACTTTATTTATTTTTTCATAATAACATGTTTTCTTTCAAGAGATGTGGCTTTGATATGGTTAAAAATGGATTGCATAAGTACATCCCCTCTTATGAGTTCAATTTAGATTACAACAATGAGGTCATTAAGAAACATGTTAGTCATCCTTCCACTATCTTTCATAGTTATGAGAACATTTTAGAGAAAGTGGATCAAACCATTGACACAATCCTTAATACTACATTTCCCATTGGTGAGGATGGTAGTGTAGACAATCATAACAATCATACTTATTCTTCTCCCAATACCTCTCCTATTAGTGATGAAGGTATCTTGGTGAAAGAAGATACAAGCATTAAGAGTCTTGATTGCCCCTCATCTCCTCCCCCTTTGGAAGATATTAGAAAACAAGAAGATGAGATCATTGCCACCACTTGGCTTATCCCAAATCAATCTCTCAAAACCTACCCTAATTGTAAGAATGCTTTAGTAAAAGAGGTGAACAATCCTGAAAATCACATTTGTCAGGAAGATAGGTGGATTGAAAGTGACAAACTTATCTCTCTCCTTCCTAATTTCCCTAACATTTGGAAAGACCTATTTGAACAAAAGCACTTAACGATTCATAATCATGAAAACCATAGTATTCCTTCTCTTGATGCCTCCCCTACTTGTGATGAAGCTACTTTACAAAATTTAACCATGGAATGTGATGAACATCTTACAAGATCTCCTACTAGGGTAGATAATATGGCACAAGAGAATGAGACTTTCGAGAAAAAATAAAATCAAATAGAGCCTTCTCCTAGTATCCCTACTCAAACCGTTGATAACTCCCTTACTTGCGATGAAGTCATTTTGGGAGTACCAATCCTTAAATGTCAAGAACTTTTGGTTTGTAGTTCTTCTAAAATCTCTCCTCATATGGAGAATATCATGGTGCAAGAAAAGGAAAACATTGACAATAATGATATTATTCCCTTAGATGAAGATGATGAAGTACTATTAGACTCACTCACCAAGGGATGTTAATATTATTCAACCTCAACTCATCCTTTACCCCCCATCACACAAACCGTAAACTCAAAACAAACCCAAATTCATCCTCTACCCACCTAAGAATAATGTGTCGCAGCAGGCAAGTCATAATACCATTGATCATACATATAACACTAGGAACAATTCACAACCAAGACAAATACCTTCAACATCCCTCCCATTGCCTAATCCTATCCTCCCTAACCCTATCTTATCGGGTCCTCCTCGTGGAAAGGAGTATGATCTTGTTGAATAACTGAAGAATACTCCTGCTAAGATATCCTTATGGGACCTTATTCAAGCATCCCCTCACTACCACAACATGATCCTAAATTCCTTACAACAATTTCCTATGCCTTCTAATGTGTAATCTAATGATATATCAGCCATGATTCAAGGACTGAATGCTGACATTGTTTTCCACCAAAGCGAACTCCCCCCTTTGGAAGTGCAAAAACAAAATGATGCTTTCATGATCATAGCTCAATACAATATAAAATGGATAAAGTGAACCCTTGTTGATAATGGATCTTCCCTTAATGTGTGTAGTGTATTCCTTTTGGATAGGCTTGGCATATATGAATCAAACATTCAACCTGATGCTTTATCTATCAAAGGATTTGACAATGTAGGAAAAAACTACTTGGTATGATCACTTTACCTATTACAGCTGGAAAGGCCATATTAGAGATACTGATCCATGTTATGCCTCATGATATTTCATATAATCTTCTTTTAGACAGACCATGAATTCATGCAATGAATGGGGTGCCTTCTACTCTTCATTGTAAAATGAAATACATCTACAGCAGAAAGGTGTACACACTTGAAGCAAAGCCTAACCTAAACAGTTGTTTAAACATTGAGAAAAACAAGGACAATCCTTTAGCAACATTAACACCAACCACACAACTAGAACCCACACAACAAAAAGACAAAGAAAAACATATTGAGGAAGTCACAAAGCTATTAGAAGATGATTGGGGTTCCTTGGAATTCACACCAACATTCATGGGAGAATACACAATCATAAACAAAGACTCTAAAAGGGAAAAGAAAAAGTGGTAATGTCAACAAAAAAATCAAAATACCCTTCGAAAGCATCCACCTCAACCAATTTAGAACAAAAGACAATAGATTACACAACAAAATTTGATGAACTCAATAATGAGCAACCACCGAATCCAAAAGAGATGAATAAGCTTTATGGAAAAGGTTATGAACTTATGAAACAACTCAGGTATAGTGGAAAAGGATGCGGTGCTAGAGAACAAGGTATCCATGTCCCTACCAAGCCTAACACGCAAGAAAATACTAGTGGTATGGGTTATTGTCTCTCAAAAGATACAAACAAGACTTCACTTAACATCAACACTCTTACAAAATATTCCTCTAAGCCAACCTTAACAGTAGTGCATCTTGAATTGATAGACACTAGTGGTTTGATTTGAAAGAAACAAAGAAATCTTCGCTTAATATCAATGTCATCTTGTAAAATGCTAATGACTTGAATTCGTTATATTTTACATCCTCCTTTCAAGGAGAGAACAAAATCTTGCAATCTAAAGAGTCTTGTGTAAGTATGACATCTTGTACTAAGCAAGAGATATATTTGCTGCAAAATAAAGGAACATCTTCTACTTTGGATCAAGAAGGTATCTTGTCAAGACTCCTCCAAGATCATTTGATATCCCTCCCTCCAAGAACATGAAAGAAATTCTACTACAAGAATTCATTTTGTGCATATCATAGAGTTCTTGGTCATGCCACTAATAAATGTAAGGCTTTGAGCAATCGAATTCAACATCTCAAGGAGTGTAGTTCTCTTCCTTGTGTTGAAGAACCTAACTCCTCTAACTGATACTAATTTCCATCCTATTCATCTCACCCTTGTCCTGCACTAAGTGGGGGCAAGGGTTTAGGTAGTGTTGTCCTCGTATGTCACTTGTCATTGTCTCTTTTGGCTAGTTGATCACCTTTCATGTACATTTAAGAGAAATATTGGGATGTGGATGACATGCCTTAAGTTGGCTTGCATGTGACATACTACCTTTTTCATGATGTAGCTTATCATAAACATATGACTTGGCATAGGGATTTTTGAATAAGTTCTCATGTCTCCTTCTACTTTAAATAAATTTCCCACAACAATGGTGTTAGCAACCGGGGCATACATCGACACTCATGTTTCATTGTGTGATTTTCTTTCTTCTTGCGATGCGTCCTTTTTCTTGGTGGAGTCATTGGGTTTTATTTCCTGCTAGAGAAAAATATTTATTTGACTTATTCTCTCTTGGAAACATTAATCATGATGTTCCCTAAGAGGATACCTCACATGAACTAAGAAAAATACCTTTGAACATTCCTTACACTATTTCACATTTACAATTTTAGTTATATGGCCACCTTGCATAACATAGTTTGCATTCCTGTGGAGCCATCTTGTCTGTTCATGAGCTTCAAGCATACGAAGTTTTTCTTGTCTCATGAAGCTCAAAAATAATTTTTGTGTGGTTCCTTATTAAAGTTATTAGGAGTATAAATTTTATATGGTTTCAGCGGGAAGCCCAATCCAAGGCATGGATTTACCCATATCTACTTGCATGTGTGTGAGTGCATAACAGCCATGAGTGTATGTTTCTCACCTTTTAGGACTTCTTACCCCGTGGATGACCTGAAGTTTTGTGGCCCCGGAGTGAGCATATTGTGGATTAATCACCCCACAAGTGACTTAAAGTTTTGTGGCCCCAGAGTGAGCGTATTTTGTTCTTTATTTTCTTCTTTATGTCTCTGACATTGCATGTTTGTGTATCTTGAAGTTGCATATCATACACCTTGTGTGCGTCATTTCATGCTTATGTCGGTTTGACTTGGGATCTTGGATCCTGGGGGCTTGATCGCCTCCTCTATATTTGTTATGCTAGACCGTCCACATTGGTACGATTGGACCCCTCTTAAATGTCTACTTTAGTGCGAGTTTGAAGCAAGTTCATCCTCTCACTAAAGTGGGGGATAAATGTAGTGTAGAAAAAAGTATCCATTTTCCTTGCTTGAGTTTGGAATGATTAATTGGACTTAATGTCACCTTGGTCTAGTGTTGTGAGGTGTTTTACACATCCACATAGGTCTTGGTCCCTTTTTAAGTTGAATTAATTTAACTCTTCCCTAATTTAATGTTATAAAATGTATTCATTTAAATATTCACATTAGATTTAGGACCCTTCTAAGTTAAATAGACCTAATTTTTCCTTAATTTAGTGTTGTAAAATGTATTTATTTACATTTTCACATTGGATTTTGGGCCCTATTGCATTTATGACCTTGATCATCACTAATAGGCCCCTACGACCCCATATTATGCATCCCAAGGCATATTTCGATAAAAACTCGACAAAATCAACATATAAGCTTAATTTCTTCACTCCCTGACATTCTAGCAGGAAAAATGTCCTCTATGGGACCCATTCACCACCTTGGGTGAATGATTCCCATCCAGGTGGGACTCATTCACCCAGGATGGCGAATGAGGCCCATTTGAGCTATTTTAGAGGTTTGAGTGGGAAAAAACTGGGTTTTAAGTTCAAATTTCTCCTATGTCGACCTTTGGGATCAAATTAACGGTCATGTGAGTGAATTTCCTATATAAAAAATATTCCAAATCATTATTTCACCTAAGAAATACAAGCAACATAAGCCTACATGTTATCAAGTCAAGCAAGCAAGAGTTAAGCATTCCAAGATCATCAAGAGAGCATTCAAGATCAATTCTAAGGCATTCAAGGGTAGAATTCTTCATCAATTGTTGTAAAAATTCAATATTTATCATCATGTCAATGATCATCAAGAATAAAGCATGTTATTGATCCATTTTTGTGATTTAGCATTGAAGATCCAAGATCAAGCATTGTTCTACTCCTATTGTGAAAGATCAAGATCTACATCCTTCATGGCCATTTCATGTTGAGTTGCAGATTTACAAAGAATCATCTACAAGAAACCATTCAAGGTATTATTTTTCATGTTTCATATCCTATGTTTCATGTTTCATGTCCTTATTTCAATGTTTCATCATTTGGTTTAATTACCTAAAAGGGGTTTGACTAAGGCAAACCCCTATTCCCTAACAATCAACACTTTTTCTCTCTTTCTTTGTGTTATTGCAGATCTAGGTATCTTAGAGCTTAAAATATCATTGAAGATTAGGTTTCAATCTTGTTGGAGTTGTCTCCCCATTTGTAAGGTCATAAGCTTCACTAAAAGGTCATTTACAGCCCTGAAATTAGGATTTTAGATTCAAAAACCTAGAGAAGCATAAAGAGTAGACCGAGAAGAGTAGATCCAGAATTTGAAGTTTTAGAAAATCCAAATTGGACTCATTTGCCACAAGTGTAAAATGAGTCCCACTGTAGATTTTTTTCAGAGATCTTTGTAGATTTGGATACCTATTTTCCGAAAACCTGCTTCCATGCAGAAATCCATATCTAGGACTAATTCACCCAAAATGGAAAATGAGTCCCAGCAGGACAAAATTTTAGGATCAACAACATTTCCAGTCTCTATTCAAGCCTCCACAAGTTTCCAGGTGCACACTTTCTATTTTACAATTTTTTGTTGCATTCTATTCATCTTTCTAGGTCATTTAGTGTTAGTTTGAACTAGGGTTTAGTGTTGCATCTTGCTTTTCATTGTCTTTTCCAATTTTAAACTTGGTAGTGAACTCCTCTTGTAATCTAAATTCATATCCTAAGATACCCTATTGTTAGATCTATCCTTCCATTCTTCATTAGGTTGAGGTCCCTAGGGTATCTTTGAATGATTAGTTGGAGAAAAGTGACGTTTCAATGTCTTAAACCATAAATCATCCATTTTTTGACTAATCATATATATATATATATATATATATATGTATGTATGTATGTATGTATAGAGGTAAATGAGGACTTGAGAAATAAATTATATCAGTTCACTATGATGTTTTCCTTGTTTGATGCATGATATATGATCTAATCATGTGCATTATCCCTAAACAAATCTAACTACCTACATGCCTAGATTCTATTTAAGCTCGATTCTCTGAAAGTTGTGGTAACCTTTTATTTGTGTCCTAAATGGAGCTATCACATTACCTGAGCTAGTATGATCTCTATTAGGGAGAACATGAGTTTATCATCCACAAATGAAAAATAATATGTTTTCCTCTTTGAGAATGATGGTACACAATTATAATGGTTAGAATTGTTAAAATTGCATGTTTGTTCATGAATAGTTATAACATTTTTTGGTGAAAATGAATTTATTGTTCTTGAGATTTTAGTGTATTAGAAATGGTTTGTAACATTCTATAAAAACTCATAAAATGAGGGAACTATGACATGTTTAGTGTTCAACCTTATTAGCTTGCCTTGGCATGCAAATGAAATAGTTTGTCAAGTGTTTAGACCTTGATTCTAGTAGGGTATTTAAGTATAATTTAGCATGGGTCTTATAGGCCCTATGTTGTATCCCTAATAGTAGGGATTATTTCAATATTGACAATTTATATCATCAATATTGGGTTCCTTATAATCTACCACCATTGACATCTTGAGACCTAATTTAGCATTGCTAGAGTCCATCCTACCCTTTAACCAATTTCTAATTTTCATTCATTTCAAGTGGTTTTTTACAAAGAAAACATTTATAAAAATATAGGATAGTGGTTTGGGATAATGCAAGTAGTTTCCTTGGAACAAAGAATATTTTTGGGATATAGAGCAACCTTAGGTTTGTGTCACAATACCATCATAATTGAGAGGCTAATGCCTCTGTTGCAATTTTAATGTTTGTTTGGGTATGTTGCATATTTAATGTTTATTTGGTTGTGCAATAAATGCAATGTGTTTAGGGAAAGGGCTAACAACTTTGAGGATAAATCCAATGAGAAGGTGTCTAAATAATCTCTCAATTTTGATATAATTATGCTAATAAGTCTCAAAAGAATTTTCCATTTTTATGGAAACTTGAAACTAAGAAACTTCAACTTGACCAATTTTAAGTACAAAAATGTTTTAACCAGTCAAGTCACAACTAACTAGAAACAACTAAATATGGAGCTAAAGACACATTGATTTGAGGAGTCAAAATTGTGAATAAGCACTCAAAAGCTTTAAAAGAAGAGCCTAGTGGCTGCCACTTATTATTTATTCTTTCACATATGGGTGGTATTTATTGAGGTGATGTTCAAATTCACATATTTTATTATGTGTGTATGTCAGCTTGTTAAACTTATTTAGTGCTTTAGTTATTACTAAGTTTGTGAAAGAAATTACTTCATGCATTCAAAACCACCATCATATAACTGGTAGAGATTGTTTCAAATATCATTTCCAACAATCTGCACCCAAAAATGGTTTAGCCACGAGGCAAGAGTATTGCATGTATTTTTAGTTAATAGTTGCAACCCTTCTTGTATGCCACTCAGATAATATAAACAAGTATGAAATATGCACTTTCAAATGATTTAGAGAGCTGACTACTTTTTTTTTTTTTTGACTCAGAAAGATTGCCTAATTTCTCTCTATTGGTTATGAAAAAATTGGTAATAGGTTGAAGGTTATAGATTTGAGAGATCATGCAATGATTATGAAGATATACATAATACATTCTAGAGAGTATTATACAAATAGATTTTGACATAATACAAACAAAATTTGCAAAACTTGAAAGAAATACAAACAAAATGCAAAACTTGAAAGAAAAATTGAGAAGAGATAATTATTATGGAACTTGGATGCACAGACGATGTCATGGAGGGTGATGTGGATGGGCTTTTTCTCTCCTAGGGTTCGACTTGTCACTCTCCTGGTGTTCGACAACCTATCAAAAATGATAATAAAAACTATCATTTTTGATAGTTATAAACTTTATAAAAAAAAAAGAAGGTTGAAATGAATGGAGGTTCAATTGAACCCATTGTCTTATTAATAAAAAATTCAGGCAAAAGGGGGTTCGGACGAACCCTATAGGGAAAGGGAGTCTATTCGAACGTGGGTGTTTGAGCGAACACCTTTATGTGTTCGAACGAAGGGGACATTCGAGAGAAGCCATCCATAATTTTTTCTCTCTCTCAGATAATTCTCGTCCGTCACTAGAATTGTAACCCACTATTGTGGGATCACCCAAATACATTTTTTTTATCTAGTTTATCTTTACATTTTCATGTATTTCAACTTATTTTTTCTTACTTCTTTTAAAAACATGTTATTTTCTTCTTGGTTTATAAGTCAAAAAATCTTTCATGTTCTATCTTTCCTCTTAGATGCACTCCTTGTCTTAACCCTTCCTTTAGCATTGAGAATAGTAAAAAACCCTCACATTAAAAACATTAATAAATCCCCTTATCTCAGTTGCAAAGACACTTTTGACCATGAAGCCTACTATGAATAAATTGAATGATATAAATGCAATGAAATTTCCAACAAGCTTCAACTCCTTAGGGATGACATAGGTAAACTTAAGTGATGGAACCAACCCTTTTTCACCTATTGATGTTCTTCATACCTTTATATTGATTGTATCCTATGGTATGGTCATTCTTAAGGGTATTTCCTAAATAATGAATGAAGATATTCCTCCTCAAAGCCAAGTCTCCTCTTCAACCATTTTTCCCACTTGTATTCCTCCACTCATCCTCCTCTCTTTACCCCTACTTAACAGTTTCTACCTTTTTCTACCACACCCTCTCAATCAACCACTCTTCCCTTTCCCAATCCCTCATCCTATACTTGTCCCCAATCACACTCTCCCAAGTCATACCTATCACATATGTCAATAGATATCCTTTAAAATTTCCTCTCAATCAACCTCTTCCTTACATTATTCATCCATCCTCTTCTCATCTTCTCACTACACCACCACTCTTTCAACACCTCTTTAGGCCCTATCCAATCACCTTTCACCCCATCCACTATTTCTACCCTTATTCCCCTTACACTCCTATTTATCATTACATACCTACTTTTGTCAACCCTCCCACTAACCCCTCTTCAACATATTCTTAAGAAATTATGATCTATCTAAAATAAAAAATACCATCCCCACCTCCTACTCCAAAGACACGAACATGATCATTAACCATGACCATCTCTCGTATAACATTTTCTCCCATTCTTTTCCTCAAGTTTTTTGACTTCCCATTTGAAATGTAAAATGATAAGGGGGATCCCATGACCCATATTAGTTCCTCCAAAACAACTTTCTTGAACTTTATTTATGATGATCACCTCTTAGAAAAAACCTTTTCCTCATACCTTAAAGGATTATGCCTTGAAATGTCTTTGTACTCTAGAATCAATTCGTATAATTCTAGAATACTACCTCAACTAAATACCTAAGGAATGCCAACTTGATTGAAGAATGGGGTGATGATAAATATATAGGAATATTTGGGCCATTAACAAGAATGAGTAAACTATTCTTCACTTTAGGCTTTGTTGGCTAAAGGGCATTCTTAATAATTCCATTGGAGAATTAAAGAAATACAAAATACAAGATTACAAATAATGGGCTAATCCCTTTGCATGAAAACAACCCAAAGAACTTGTTAATAGCCACTTTTCATGCTAACCCACAAATATTTGTAAATGAGGATTTGATATAGAAAATTAAGTTCTAAAAAATGAAAATTCCCATTAAAGGTAGAAGATGAATGATATTTACACCAATTTTTTCCTTAAAAATCCCTTGAAAATACTTTACAAATTGTCTATATAATAAAGGATACAATAACTAAAGATGTATTCATGTTTAAATATCACTAGTTGCCATATATTGATCAATTCCTTATATAGTTGACGATGTATTCTAAATTTTAAAGAGAATGCAAATATGATTACAAATCTTAACCTAATATGTTAGATAGACTCATATTCAAGGTAGTGAACCATAATTAGCTTCAATATTCCACCAACCTAAAAAATTATTCAAAGGAAAAGAAACATCAAGTAATAAGAGATATCATTTCCCCAAACTCGTGTTCACCTAAAAAGTAACATTAAGTAAAAAATATTAACCTAATGCTCATGGACTGTTGTAAGGAGGATAAAGAGTCCTCCTATATCACTTCCCCAAGTAATAAATCTTAATCTAATGTCTCCTCAACTGTTGTAAGGAGGAACAAAATGCCCTCCTAAATCACTTCCCCAAGTAACAAATCTTAACCTAATGTCTCTTGGAATGTTGTAAGGAGGAAGAAGGGTCCTCCTACATCACTTCCCCAAACTAATGTTTGAGTTTTGTGCGAGAGGCTAGCCCATTCTAGGCTTGGTATTGTCTAAAAGGGTCATAGGGGGTCCCAACTCTTTCATTTGTTTGTTGTTTCTCTTTGCAGTTTGGAAGTTGGTGTCCCTCTCTTTGGTTGTATTCTTTCTTTGTTGTATCTGGCTAGCTTGGGCATATTTTTCCTTATTTTATGGTAGCTTTGTAAAGGGTTGAGACCCTAGTTTCTTGCTTTCTTTATTCTTTGGTCTTATTGTACAAGTGTCTATGCCCTTTCAAAATCCTTGCTTACCTTAATCAAAACATTAAGTAACAAGAGATACTTAAGAATCCACATAAATTGATTATATAAATTCTTTTAGATTTTTCAACCTACATTTTCTTTATTAAATAATCCACTATAGATACCAAATCCTAATCAAAAACCAATAACATATTGTGAAATGAGAGATGAAAGCAATCACTCCTTGAGATGTAATTCTAATTGTCAATAACTATGTGCTACTAAAAGGTCTACCCCTATCATTCTTCACTATAATTCACCAAATTTTATTTTCTTAAGACTCTAAATCTAGACCAAAGTACTTAACACTAAAGAATATTTGGACAATAAAAATGCATCATAGAAAAGATGGCAAAATATACTAATATTGGGTGGTTTATTCATATTTATAGCCAAAAATGGAAATGCTCATCTCATGGATGATTGACACTTATCTCTTGTTTTACATGTCAATTATGTAAATTATCCTACCCCATTCTATAAAAATTTACTAAACAACACCTCAAGGAGTAGAAGAACATTTTGTAATCAACATATAAGCTTATTTATATTTAAACTAACTCCCCTCCTTGTGAAAATGAGGGAAAGGTGTTGGGCACAAAATCTCTAAGTTCTCACATATGCTTTTTAATACTTAATAGATTGACTACAACTGCAAATCTATTTATGCATTACTACCTTCTTGAGATTGCAAGCACTCTCTTGTATTTATAACTTCTCCAAAGCCATTTCTTAGCATTCACATTTGAATCTTGATGATACTTTAACCTTGGGCTTGATGATTAATTTCAACAAATGTTTTTATGCCCCTTCACCTCAACATAATTGGAATGATTTTCTTCAAGCAAAGAATGAATTCCAACCAATTCCCTCATCTTCTCTAGTGAAGATGGTTCTTTATTTCTCAAAATTGAAGGATAGATTGGTGCTACTAAAAAGGAAAATCTCCCTAGAGTATTGGATCCATCAAAAGACATCCTTGTAAAATTATTAGATTTATGATAGATGTGGAAAGTCCTTCATGTAACATCTTTTGTTTAAGTTTTCCTTTCAACTTAATCTACCCTAACTACCTTTTCTTGTAGTCAAGCAAACCCCCATTAAGAAAGATAGAGAAAATATAAATCTTCGATTAGGTCAGAGCTTGTATGTTGAGTTTGTGTTACAATGTTTCAGCATGATAGATGGTAGACTACCGAGCACTTATTTCAATGGGGACTAAGTTATCAATTGGGTAGTGCCTATCTACACTTGGTGAGATGGAGGATGTCTTTGTTCCTTAAATGCTAATGTAGTTGGTAGTTTGTTGTATGGTACGATCTACACTAGACAAAAAATTGTTCAAGTAGTGGGAGCCTTGAACTATTTCATGACTAATCCTAGATGGGATTATTGGGTTGCAATGAAGAGGGTTTTTAAATATATGCAATATACACAAATTACTCTATTTTATATCAAGTACCTTCATCAACACCATCATTTCATTAACAATCGGGTCAAAATTCTTCAACTAACAATAGGAAACTTCTACAATAGTGATCTTTACAACAAGGGAATTTCATAGTTTGGTGGTGGATATACAAGGTTTTGTAGACTTAAATTGGACAAGAGGTTTTGATAATAGGAAATCTACCAATGCTTTTGTATAACCTATTTGATGGTGCAATAAGTTGGATGAGTAAGCAACAAAATATGGTCACTTTGTCCATGAGAGAGGCAAGGTATATGGTAGTTACTCATACATGCAAAGAGGTCATCTAGCTTCAAATATCGTTTTTAGATTTTAAGTTGATTTATGGAGAAATTCATATTGGATGTGATAGTCAAAGTGCCATCAATTTGGCAAAGAGCTCCACTTTTCAAGCATAGACCAAGCAAATTGAGATTTAGTATTTTTTAGGCTATGACATGGTAGAGGATGAGAGGGTGATGCTTAAAAAGGTTAACACTTTGTGTAATGCCCCCAAATTATTATTTTGTATCTTTTGTATTTTATGATTTTTTTGAGAAAATAAACAAAGTTACAAATAACAAATTGAAAAATAAATACACTGAGTAATTTATATTGATAACTAAAATTACTTATTTTAGACCCTCACTTGCAAGAACTGAAAATATGTAACCGTTGTGACTAAAGATTAGTCAAATTTGAATATTGCACTTGATAAATGAGGGATAGAAAATGTATAACAATAATTAATATCATCACCAAAACCCTAGATTTGATAGTTAATCAATAGCACAAGTACAAGGCTGAAAAAATGATGTTAAATAGTATTTTTGACTTACCAATTTGTCAAATCTTCATACAATATGCAAAATTGAACAAAAAATGATCATATCTAAATTATTACAGCCAATGTGAATCTATATGACTATTGTACAACTTGATATGTGGCTGAAAATGACTATGGAACGGTTGGGAAATGATGTTGGTGGTTGGGAATATGCTTATAAAGTGCTACACTAGCCTTTTAAGGCTTCCCTAATACAAATATGCCCTAGAATGATGTTGGAAATGATGTAAAAAGGTTGATTGTCATAGTAGACTAACAAAAGGAGTGTCCACCAACTAATCACCCCTCCTCACAAGTGATTTTCCCTTCAAAGCATGCCAAAAATGATGCCAAATGTTGGTTGTCCTCATCTAAATCTAATTTGTCCCTCTAGGAATGGTGTGATAGCCTATAATCATGCAAAAACATGTCCCCCAACAACATTAAACCCTCATATGAAAATAAATAATTTTTGTGACCTCCCCAAGTGTGGTGCTCAAGGTGAATGATCAAATTTAGCTCTACAAACAACAATCTATGATTTGCTTGCAAATGTTCTTTTGTCAAAACCTCAAAAATTGAAAATCCAAGAGGAACTTCTTCCTCAAAGGTTTCTAAAAATAACTGAGGGTTTTCTTTTTTGGATGAATAAAAAGAACACAATGCCCAATCCAAAAAGTGAGTAAAAATGCCAAATTAAACGCTAGATAGCAAATGATGCTACATGCCCTTCTTTTAAACCTTCCCAAATTAAGCCCATGATTAATAATTTTCCTCCAAAGTATTTGTATTTACTTTTTTATATTTAAGCATTTTAAAAACACTTTTTATTAAATTAAAACATATTATAATAAGTTGCCCCTCAAATATAAAATTATCGGGACTAGCTTAAAATAATATTAAAATCATTTAGCCTATGAGAAATAGGGACAGGCTAGAGGTCTTCTCCTTGGTACTATTTATGGAAAGGGGACATGAAACTTTGGAGAATGTTGTAAATGCATTGAAAAAGCCTATAAGCATGAAGAAGTTTAGGTGGTGTAGTGAATTTGTGGGCTTCTCAACCCCTTGAAATTAGTCTTGGAAAATTTGATGTACTTTTCCTTAAGCTCTTGCAAGGTACATGACACGTGGGTGAATGTTGAGATAGGTGCCATATATCGTGCAACCCTAATGTTTGAAGTATTTTATTTAATTATATATTTATGTAACCCACACATTTGAGGCAATCCCATTTGGAGCAGCACTAGGTGTCTATAAAAAAGTTAATTGTAATTTTATGACTACTTGTAAGGTGCATAGGAGTTTCCAACAAGGAAAGAGCATGATGAGAAAAAGTTAATTATGGAGTTGGAGAAAATCATTGAGTAGTTATGGAAAAGGTAGGGTAAGAATACTTGAGTGCCCAATTTCAATAGTGGAAATTTCTAATTAGTTGTCAATTAACTAAGCTTGATTTAGACATTAGGTTTTGTGCATGGATATGGATGCCAAATTAGCTAGTAGTTTCCGGTGCATGTAATTTTAGAAACATTCATAGTTTTTGATTGTGTACATGCATATATAATGAGTGTTCAATTGGAGGTTTTATGATGATGTTTTGAAAGTACCATTATGCTATTGAAATATCTCCCACTATGTGGACTTATATATTCTCCTATTAAGGCTTGAGCCTAGAAGTTGTACTAGATGATTGGTGTTATTGGGAATACAATTGGTTTAAGTTTAGATGCTAAGTTTTTTTTAAAGGGTCTTCCCAAGGTAAATACTATGTCAGTTGTGTTTTCATAAGTTGCATGTCATTGCATACCTTTGCATATTAGTGCATATGTCATTTTCTTATAAGAAATTGTTAGATCTATGTCTCTCTACATAATCTTTCCTCATAGATTAGTGTAGGAAGCATTTCTAACATCTCAACCTCCTTTCAAGACCAAACTAATTTCTTATGAATATTAAATATGAGTGCCTAGGTGTTTTCTAATGGTTGAAAAATAATTGAGTTTAGACTTTTGGATATTACTTGTGCAAAAAGTTATCCTTGGAAATTGAAAGAATAGTTAGCTAGAATTAGGAAAAAACATGAGAACTAAGTCTAGAGAATAATTGAGTATTATTGAAATCAATGAAGAACTAATTTCCAACTATTAAGCTAAAAAATTCAATCATGAAGCATACCCTAATCTTGGAAGAAGTTTGGAAGAGAGTGAAACATTAAACCCAAGTTGAAAATTGGAAACTAGAAAAGATTAATAGTTGAGTGTTGAAATTGTTGTGAACACATTTTCTCATAATTACTAAAGTAATTGATGAATTTGAATTTGGTTGATTTTAATTTATACTTCAGAGTTTTTGTCAATTCAAATTGAAAGTTTGTGTTCACTTATTCCCACTTGATTGAAGGTCATTGGAAACCTCTAGGTTGACCAAAGCCTAGGGAAAGGCTAGTGACTAAATCTAGGCATAAAGTTTTATAAATAGGACCACAAAAGTAGGTTGATACTATGATTGTGGTTTCTATTATTTTGTTTGAAAATGTGTGCATTAAGGTTCTTAACTACTATTTTTGGTTTTAAATGCCAACAATATCACAAAATAACGAGTACTTCCCATAGTAAAATTGTCTCGAAAAGTAAATAGGATTGTAGTTGAGATTTTTATCTTACTTTCCATTAAAATAAAAGCTAAATATATTTACTTAATTGTGAGTTATTGATGTTTTTATGTTTTGGTTGTTTGTGTGTGAATTGAAAATGGTTATGTTGATTTCTTAAGCTACAATACCACCTAAGTGTCATTTGTCCATTTAAGTGAACCTAGAAGCTCATTTTCCCTAGAAATCTAACCATTAATCGAGAAGCTCATTTTCCCTAGAAGCCTAACTATTATAACTATGTACACATTGCATCACATGAGGACTTAGTGGGTATAATATAGAGGGCATGAGTATTTTGTAAACATATATCATAGGTCTACCACTACCACTATTTCCTAGGAGATCTCCAAAATGAATGGCATCCTATGACTCAAATGAGTGGAGTATTCTAGTAATGACCTACTCATAGTGATAGAAGTGATATATATTATAACCATTTACTATATACATCAAGGAACATCAAGAAAATACCTTTGGTTGCAATTGTGACATATGACAACTTTTAGGCAATGAATTCTAGGGTTTATAGTAGTTTGAGTCTTGTGTCTTGAGAATGCAAGAAAAGTGGTTAGTGTCAAGTGAATAGATCATAAAGAATTGGTTAAGATAAGTGAAACTACATAGGGTATGGTTGTCGATCCAAGTTGTTTCAAGGGACAATTATTGTATTTAAATTGTGGATTGTCTTGTAATGTTTGTGATTATTGTTTATGATGTTTGTTGTTCTACTCTATATTAATTGATGTTGTATTGTGTGATTACTTTATTATTTGACATGATCAAATTGTATGATCGAATGGGTGAAGACTATAATCTAAGCAAAAAATAATAACTGAAAACTATTAAGTTTGGATCATTCTTATTTTGACCACTTCAAACTAAGCTAATGGTTGGGGTGAATTAGGCTTCCAATGATGGATGGTTTATAATACCTCCCCCACACAACAAGAGCATAGGACAAGTGGAAGACTATTGGATGCAATAGATTGGGATGTACTAGGCATGCTGCCATTGTTATTGTACTTGTACTTTGATAGATCATTAAGTCATATTGTACATGTAATGGTTAATATGAATTAAGCAAGAAAAGAATTTGGGTTTCATTTCAAGGATTTTTATAACATATCCTTATGCTCAGTTTGCCTAGTTTTATTCATAAGCTAACCCTAGAGTGAACCTAGCCTCCATTGTACTTAATCTATCACTATATAACAAGACAAGTCCATCTCTACAAGTCTCTATCAACTTGGACTTGAATGCTAGTGCAAATCTATCTAGGGTGCAGCCTAATCCACCCAAGTCAAAATTAGTTTCTCGCTTTCCCGAACTGACCCTTTTGGGAATGTAAGGGTTACTCGATGCCTGTACGAAAAAATACTTTGAATTGAACACATAGTATTCAAGGACAAGTCCTGGAACATCAAATTATCTCATTGCACTATATAAAAAGATTGTGTGCATCTGCACCTGCATAAACAGATACTATACAATCGACCCATCATTTAAGAATCATACATTTTTGCTTGGCATGCATTCAATCTTCTTCATTAGCAACGAGGAATGACTAGTTACCAAGTTCATTCCATGCTTTCCCTCTTCACACTTGTAATCTCCCCAATGGTGCTTCTCAATACCACCATCTTTAAATACATAAGCGCATAAGTACCAAAGAGCAGGAAAGCAAAGGATAAAACTGCACCACAAGGATATAACCATGCAAGGACCATACATAAGCGCATAAGTATCAAAGAGTAGGAAAGCAAAGGGCAAAACTGCACCACAAGGATAGAACCACACAAGGACCAAACTGCATGTGTGGCCCAATCCAAGAGCAGAGCAGGCATTCTGGACAGCTATATGACAGTGTATATAGTGTTGATTCAATAACATAATCAGAGTCTGACCATTGATCACAATCTACAACAAAAAATCAACCATCAACCACCCAAGAGCAATAAACAGAGCTAAGTGCATCCTAACCTTCTCTTTATCATGCACACATATCAATCTCAGCTCTTAATTTAGGTGTGATCCTTATTAAAAGTTTATCAGTTAATGCAAGGTTGGAAATCATGGCATCTGTACCTTGGAAACTCACATCATCATCTGAAAAACTTTTCTTTGGAAATAATAGGAAGTTATTGAAAAGCTAACTAATTTTTCAATATCAAAGCTTACAAGGTTGGAAGTAAATCATGGCATCTGCACCTTAGAAATTAGCATCATCATCTAGAAGAATTCCTCATAGATTTGGCTTACAGGGCAGGAATAATTAAATGGGGCTTTTCTAGTTCAAATGTCTTTTTGTTTCAAGTTTCAACTATTGTTAAATTTTATGCAATTGTGCAATTTTGTTTCTGATCTCAAAATAAATATGTAATTTGTTGAGTTCAAAGTACACAAACAAATCACTGATGTAGATAATTAGACTGCTTTTGGATGTCCATGCGTGCACTGAATCATTTAAGCAAAAAATTCCAGGGTTAAGAAAAGAAATATCAAGTTGTATGGAAGCACACATATAAAACAAAGATTGAAAAATAGAAAATCTTGATGTTAGTTGAATACAAGAGTAGTGACAACGATATAGAAATATCAAAGTGCATGACAATTAATATCGTCTAGATTCTACTTCAGCCCTGCTTAACTTGTGCTGAATCAGCCCAATGTTCAGTTTTGGTCAAAAGTAAATCCCATTCAAGCCAAAATGGCTCACAACTGTAGCTGGTATTTACAAGAGTGCATGAGGTAATATGTATATATTATTTCCCAGTCTGTCCATCCTATATAAACAAAGCTTGACTGACTGAATTTAAGTGCTTAATCTGCACCTCAGTAATTCTAGTTCTGCATTCTCATGTAACCCTTTCCTTATATGTTCTCAAACCTGTGTAAACCTGTAATAATTATCTATCGCTTTTCTACAAATGCCGATTTAGGACCTCCACATAACTGGAATTTTCAGTTCCAATATCAACATATTGGAAGTAATCAAGGATACTTTGCAGGCCTCTCATATTCTGATATTTTCCTCTCTGTTTCCCCTTCCAATACCATTTGAACCAAGCTTGTCTGTGAAAAGCTTTCCTTCCTTTGAATGCAAACGTTCATCAACTAATTTCTGGATCCGAATCATTTCCTTAATATTGTGAGAAGCCAACGAACAGGTTTGGTCCAATGCAAGCATAGGGAAAGGCTCCTCAATTAGAACTCCAACCTACAATATGGTGCAAGTATTGGTGCACAAAACATGAACACAGACTGACTCTTGATACCATAAATTATATCTTATTAAGGTAAAATAGGAACATACTTCTTCGATGCAGAACAAAGATGCTGCACTGATAAATGTAGCTGGTACAACTATCCACTCGCATTGGTCCCAAAGGATAATGGGAAGAGTGAGATGCCAGAGGACTAAAAATCTTGATGTCAGACGTGTATAGGATAATGGAATTGGTGTTTCAATGAGACTTTGGCAGACAGCAATACTCTCACTGAATTGCGATAAATGTGAATCCTGTACAGTTGACAAGGGAAGTGTAGCACATAAACTTGTAAGATTGAAAACTAAACATCTCTTCACATTCATAAATTGTTTAGGATTTGTCAATTTGAATGCTCAAATTGGAAAAGTGCCATCTGAAACATAAAGAATTAATGAAGCCAGAGTTCTTTGGGTGCAAAGCTTACAAAACTATTGCGTTCATGATCATTCAAGTGCAGCTGCCTCAAACATTCGGACATAAACTGAATGATACAATTAGGTGGATGCTGCGAACTGAGCACAACAGATATATCATTTTCTGGAAGGAAGCTTTCTAAATCACATCGGATATCTGATCCATAAATAATGTGGCACTGGAAGACATAAAGAAACTTATCATTAAGTAGCAAAGCTCATAACAGAGTACCATAAATAAAATTCGAGTGATAAAAATATGGGCAAAAGTTTGACACCAATACCGGGGTAACAGAATTTGCAATATCTTCTTTGTGGATATGGATCCTTAACCAAACCACCAAACTAGAGTCTTTGGCAAGGTACCCACTTTCATTAGTGCAGTGCTAGGAATTGATGAGGCAACTAAGGAAATGTTGTTCCACGCACTTTTTTCAATATAAGGGACTGCAAAAACCTCATATACATCAAAGGATATGTTTTTCCAGCAGCGGACATTGTTTTACAGCAAACTCGAAAATTAGGCATGAAACCCAGATAGTGACACCATTATCTAAAGCAGCATTCATATTCTCCTACAATTTTCCAGAAGCTCCTTTTCAATGTAACGGATTGTGAAAACCTAATGTACATCAAAGCAAATGCTATTCCGGCAGCAGACATTGTTATACAATAACTCAAAATTTAGGTACGAAACCCAGATAGTTACAGTCATCTTTAACAGTATACCTATTCATCCTATAATTTTGGGAAGCACCCTTTCAATCTAAAGGACTGTGAAAACCTCATGTACCTCAAGGGAAATGTTTTTCCGGCAGCGGACATTGTTATACAACAATCTCGAAAATTAGACACGAAACCCAGATAGTTGTTACACCATAATCTAAAACAGTATTGAAATTCATCATACAAAAATTCCCCATCGAAAAGTGGCGGGGGCAATTGCAAAGGAGATAAGAGTGGACAGGACAAAAATGCCTTGCTCTGGCAAGATAAATTTTGCCCAATCATGCCAAGTATTATAAAATGAGGCGAGAATGAGAAAAAAGAAGTGAAAGAAACCTTGAGAGCGAAGGGAAAGGCCATAATGTAGTCTAAGAGCTGGTGCTTGAGGTGGGTATCATCGGGATGGCGAATCCCCGCACTGGCTTGCCTTGCAAAGTCCGTGGCAAGCCCAATAATTTTGGTCCATGCCTTTCGCCCCTCCTCGTAGCGAGCATAAGAGGCCTCTGTGCGAAAGACGAGCAGCAGAGCCAGAGCAGGGGCCGTGAGCTGATAGGGCAATGAAGAGGCATGAAGCAGAGGTAATGATATAAACCCATATTCCCCCACCACTGTGTTATAGGCTCCAACAAGCGCTGCAATGCCCGTAAATATGCAGACAGGCGGTATGAGCGACAGAATCACGCGCGACGACAGGCTGGACATGAAGTGCCGAATGTGCCTGGTGGAGCTTCTGTGTATTACCCAGTCTTCGTGACTGTACACCGCTTTCTTCTTCCGCATTCCTCCCTCCTTTACATCGTCAACCCATTTCAGCAATGGGTGGATTTCTCTCATCTGCGCTTTCACCGTCATCACTTGTGGGGATGATGATGACGCCCTCTGAATCTGCTTTCCATTCCTCAATGCGAATGCGTGTCTCTGCAATTGCATCTGCATCATGTGCCAAATATTTATTCTCTCTCACTCTGGACAGTGGAGTGAAGGCAAAAGACTGCAGACCAGGCCAAGGTGTTTGGTGAATGCAAATACACTTGCATACCTGTCATTCCCTAGCCCGCACACCCATAAGCAGAATATCCTCCACGCATCCCCTTGCCCCTATGTCCACCTTATTAAAGGGATGTCTCTGTACACACTTTCCCACCTAGTTTTATATTAATTTTAGTTCTCTGGAACATGAATTATTAATAAAACATCTCGTTTTAGTTGAATCTGATTGTTTAGGCTAGAACATAATTAATTTCAGTCTTCTTCTCCGTACGTGTATGCAATTTGGAATAACATTATAGAATTCGAAAATCTTAAAATTATTTCTACCTTTTTAGGGGAGAGGGGCTATTACTTTTCCATGTATCAGTTCATGATTTTTGATTTTTTGTGGTGAATATTTTTCAATTAGTTAATAGTTGAAAGTTGGGAATTAAAATTTGGTTCTTTCGTCATATTTTTACAAAATTTTAGTTTAGTTTTATTTAAATGGTGAAATAATTTGTTTTATTAAACTTTTTAACTCAAAAATTTGTCATAGTATTATTTGATATGATATTTACCTAAATTTTATAAGTTATACTAGAAATCTAAATTAATTCGCCAATAGTATTGTTGATATTTTGTCATACCTTGACAAAAATAATCACTAGAAATGTTTTAGAGAGTTTTATAAAATCATTTTTTTAATCCCAAGTTTCTAGTAGTCTTAGAGATTAAGAAGAGAAGGAAAAAAAGATTTGCTACATTCAAAACCAAGGAGGGGTCTATGCATTGAATAAAGTTTCAAAATTTTGAAAATACCAAAAATATTTCCAAAAAGTTACGTGCACTTTTTAGAGGGAAGTTGCAAAAAGTTTATTTTTTCCTTGACCAAATCGACTTGGTCTTAGGGTGGCTTAGTTATGTTTGTTAGTTCTGCACAACTTTGGTAGGCTATAATGGTGGCTAGGGCACTTAATGAACATCACATAAGTTAGCAAGGTCGTGGATATTGTTGTAGAGATCATGGAGATCATTGTTGTTGGCCCATGACAGAGAAAAACAAGTGGAAACAACACCTGGTTACTCGAGTTTTGCCCATGCTACAAAGGACTAAGGAGAAGGAATGACGACACATTGTAGGGAACTCAAGGAGATAGGTTGCAAGAGTTAAAGGAAGAAATGCCACATCAATCTCCTTGCTTTCAAGATTCATGAGATGTCATTTCCACATGGTATGTGTTAGATCCACCTTGCATTGAAACTTGAAATCATATAACACATCACATTCAATAGAGCAATTTTTTTTTTTTTAAAGATAACACAACAAGATAAGATGCAACCATTGCTATCATATAACAAGTAAGAAATTATTCTACACAAGAACATGTACATGAACTGTACAGACTCACCCACCCTACTTGAATTGGAATACTCATCTAATGTAGGGCTTCCGAGAGGTTTTCTCTCTGCCCTTTACTCTTACCAAGGACACTTGTCCTAGGGCATACTCTCTAAACCTAGTTAAGGTTATTCAATAAGACACTTTTAATGGTTGCTTGCCACGTGTGACTGAATTTCTGGAACTAGGGCTTCTAACACAACACTCTTTTATGGCTACCTGCCACGTGTGTTCAACAAGCATGAAGCTAGGGTTTACTTAAATACTCCTAATAGAGTTAAATTAAAGTTTCTTTAGAAAGAGAAGGCAGTTGAAACCTTGTCTAGACTCTGAGATTGATTTAGTGTTCACATGGCACTTAACACATGCAGGTTCAACCATATGGCATGCATGGCATGACACCAATTTGTATCTAATCATAATCATGTATGCATACATAGAATCAAACAACATTTAGTTCTTTGTTTTCTTTTATTGAAAATCTTCTTTCTTGTTGTCAAACAGTGCATGTTCAACACATCCTATGAACTCTTGTCAATTCTTTAATGATAACTGTGTTCTAAGTTAAATTTGTGCCATCTTTCAGGACTTATTGACAGTTGAGTTAAAACAGAACAAAGGTACAAGAATTCAAGATACTGATTTGGTCTATAAGACTCTTTCAGAATCACTTTCGAATGCTTAGGGGTAGAGTTAGTGTCCAGGCGAGTATCTCATTCTTTTCCAGAAGAAGTTTACAATTTTGCAGCCTAAGACTCGCCATTGTACAAGTCGTTCATATAGAAAGCAAGCCACAAGAATTATATTTGTTAAGAAACTCATATACACTAAAACTGAATTTCAGACCGACACTCTTATCAAGAAAGCATCAAAGAAATAGGAAAGAAGGTGCTTCAGTAGTCATTTCATAATCCCTTTTTGTTTCCAAAGTAATCATAAAGATTTATAAAATAAAGATATTTGGTAACATAATTAGCATATCATCACCAAGGGTGTTTCTCTTTCATTCACTTTATTCTTCAAAATAAGATTAATCCAAAAGCAATACATGCCTGTATACAAAATTTGGAGTTGATATTTCTGACAAAGTGCTAAATGGAATAGTCAAAACTCAATGTCTTTCAACCCAACAACTAACTTTTGTTGTAGGTGTATTGTTTCTTCCTCCTTTAAAATTTCACTCTAGCCTAGAATAAGCCAGCAATCCCCTAGCTTTGACTATTCTCCACCTCTCTTTTTCATCTGGAAATCTCTCCTCTTTCCTATGCGTCCTCCACAATGAGTTAGTTTTTCCCAAAAAAATAGCTATATCTCCCAAAGTCGATTACAAGGAGATAGTTATCTTAACCATTTCTAGAAAAATCTCCACTTCCCAAGGAGTTCAAGCTTAGCAAAGGTTAATGAATCATACGAAAATAATTCTTGGACGAGTTTAAAGAGTGGCCAATATTAAGAGCTCCATTCTCAAATCTTTCAAGTCACCAATTTACCAAAAAATTAGGAACTAACTTGGCATCAATTAGCCAACGTCATAAGAGTGGTGATAGAATTTTAATTTAATTAAACAAGATATCAAAGACGCCAACTTAAAATGCCCCCCCACTCTTTCCATTATACAAAGGAGTTATGGTTCGATATATATTATAAGTATATAAAGCGGTTTTACTCAATTAGCGGCAACCAAAAAAAACTTCTCTCTTAATTAATTTTTATAAACAAAATATAATATTCCCCTTTTTTATTTATGATCTTGTAATCACTTATTTATTTAAACATTTTTCATTCAATCATAAGAAGGTATTTAATTAATTTATTATAATAATCGCCTCCAGGCAATAACGTACATCTTAGACATTCCAACCAAAAGAAATATTAATAAAGGAAATATATATTTATATATAAATATAGTAAGGTCAACAAGAGCAAATACCAAAAGATTAGGGTTCCTATCAGGAAGGAAGAGTGGTTTCAAAACCCTAAAACCACCTTTGACAAAATCACGACAAAACGCCACACAAGAAACTTACCTAACAGACTTCTAATTCCTTCGTCTAGGGTTCCTAAATCCTATTGACCTAACCCTAGCCCAAATGGCGATTCCAGGGTATTTCCAACAGTACCTCTCTACTCAGATGATACTCCCCCTCTTCCAAGGATCATGGTACGACTATCCTGCATCCAACTCCAAACAAGAGAGAAATTAGTCTGTCTTCGAGATAATTCTTCATTACATATCTTATATCAACATAATTACTGCAAAGTAAAATTTTCTTTTCTAGGGCATCAAGACACAACTTATTCATCCTGAATAGATCTTAGCATATATTTTCATCGTATTAACGGAAATAAATCACAAGATTTCTACAATCATGCACTGGTAACTCAACATATGCATCATTCATCATTCATATAGCAAAAAATGTAAAAGTTTTTTTAAAGCCACTAGGGTTGGATGTAACATCTCTCCCCCCTTAAGAGTCATCATCCTCGATGATTTTGAGTTCATATACAGAAGCATAATAACAACATAAAGAGTTTAAAAAGGAATTTCATAGTCCTCTAAGAGATAAGGAAATCTCTGTTTAATGTCCTGGAAATCTTCCCAGGTGGCACCATCCTTGGTGTATCAGTCCCATTAGACCTTGCTTTGAATTACTTCCCAGTTACGTAAGCGAATCTTATGTATCTCGAGCACCCTGTGGGGCTCTATTGACACCACTCTTGGATCTTGCACCTACAAGGCATTCCAATAAATTACATGGTTACTACCAGGTATATATTTCTTTAAGTAAG
>CM021105.1:346144451-346271553 GCA_007115665.2 Sequoiadendron giganteum | reverse complement strand
CCTCAACAACTTGACCTTGATCTTTTTCTTTGCAAGGATTTTTCATTTGTTGGTCCCAATTAGTGAGTGGAAGGATTAGGGAATGATATTTTATGATGTGGATGGTTGAAGTGTTGGAAACAACCTCATTATCAAAACTATTCATGACTCCTATGTTGATGTTTACATTAGATAAAGTTTCCCCTAACAGTATCATGGAGGTACCACTAACATCATTATATTTCTTTATTGATGAATAACCAAGACCCTGATAGTTAGGATTGTCAAAAAACTACACTAGCTCCAGAATACCATGTTCATGTAGGCTTAATCCTTTACCTTGATATTGCATTCATTGGAAAACTCAGTTGGAAATAAGATGTGTGTTGTGTTGAAAATAAGGTGCTAATTCTTCTTTGTACTATTGGGAACCATCAATAGTGGTCTTATCATTAGTAAGAAATCTTGCTCTGACAAAAGTGGGTGATTCGAGTTGATAGGCTACTGGTATTTCGTCATTCCATGAGATGTTGATCAGATCTATAGTGACTTTTTTATCACAATATTTGACTTGAGTTTGAGGACTAAGGAACTCTATATGTTCTTCAAAATGTGTTGTTGCCTCAAAGTTGATATAAAACCCCTCTTCATGGTCATTTATTGGAATATCATCATGGAGTCATGTGAACTCATCTATAGCTTCATCATTTTCAAATATTTCTAGAGGTAAAAACACTTATTCTGGATGAATAAGGGAGAGATCATATATGTGCCCAATGGAAGCAAGTGTCTCATTTTTGGAAGTGGAAGCTATTGGAATAAGGATAGGATCAATTTTTATTTTGGGGTCATGAATGAACTAGAAACATATGGGATTGTGAATGTAATGGAAAGGTTTGATGGGATCATTTAGGAATTTTAAAGAAATGGGATCTCAATCTAATAGGATTTTTATTGGATGATTTGGGTAACTTGATCTTGATTCATGTTAGAGATCTTTTCTTTATGCTTTGGATTGTGTTCTTGACATAGATCTAGGTTTAATAATGGGCTATGAATAAGGGACTCTTGGATAGTCTCAAACTGTTGGAATTGTGGTAATGGATTTTGAGTAGGCATGATAGATGATAGGATACATGATGGTGCTTGGAATAGGATTTATTGATCATAAATTTGACTCGTATCAAATTTTGGATTAGTTTGGAATTCATGATTATCTACCATGGATAACCATTGGAGAAAATCTTGAAATGTGTCATCATCAGGTGAGTGGTGTGATGAGGATGGTGTGGATTGATATTATAAAGTTCTCGAGGATGAGGTACTAGAAGGAGAGGTGGAGGCTTCTTGTGGGTATGCTTCTTCAATACAACCTATTATGGAGTCAAATGAGGCACATACATTATGGTCATGCTCATTATTGATGAAATTATTTTGGGATGAGCCATTGCTAGACATAGATGAATGGTTTTGGTCATGCTTAGGAAAAGTATCTTGATATATGCCAAATTTCTCATTATGTGAGTTATGAATATTGTTGATGTGATTGTTTTTGGATAGATTTTTAGAATGATCTTCAAAATTTATTTCACCTTTGTCATCTTGAATGATATTTTTTAGTTGCATGCATTTTTATATTTTATGACCCTTTGTCCTATGGTATTCATAGCAATCATTATTGTTATACCATGAGAGTTTAAATTAGGATTCATCATAGTGTTTAAGATCTGAAATCTTGATAAGATTGGTTTGAATTAACTTGTTCAAGACTAGCTCAATTGGCTCTCTTAAGGGAGTGTATTTACATCCAATAGTGTTGTTAGGTCTTAGTGGTCCCTTTGGAGGATTCACATTTTGATTATTTTGTTGATTGTTTGGTGGGGGTTGTATGTTTTGTAAAAACTTTGTGTCCATGACAATATTGTTGGTAATATTTTTGTTCTTAGCCCATGAGCGAGGTTTGTCATGAGAGTTTGATATATGATCCTTATTATCCTTGTACATTTTAGCAAGTTCCTTATCAATAAGGACCTTCTCAACGGCGATTCCTTTTTCAATGATTTCTTCAAAGGTGTTGGCACATTGTATGATTAAGTTAAAGCCAATTTCGGTGTTAAGATTTCAGACAAAGATATCCACAAGTTTGTTTTCAAGAATAGGTCATTTACATTTTCTAGCCTTGTGGCTCCATAGTTATAGGAATGAATTGAATGTTTCTCTTGGATTTTTTTTTGTGCTACATAAACCGGTCAGGGTAACTTTGTGTTCTATGTTATAATAGAAATGATCAATAATTTTTTTGACAATTTTGTTGAATATTTTGATACCATGTGGTAAATGGGAGAACCATTCTATTGATTTCTCTCCTAAACTTCTAGGAAAGAGGGGCATTAAGTATGTGTTATTGTTTGAAAAATTTAGACATGATATGTAAAATTATCTTATATGTTCTTATGGATCACCTCTTCCCTTGTATTTGTCAAATTTTGGCATTTCAAAGTTATGAGGGAAGGGTATAATAGATGTGTTTCTATCAAATGGAAATGTAAAAAGTTCCTCATGAGTATAGGTTTTCTTTGTTTGTCCCATTTGCATGTCGGTAATATTTTGGTGCAAGATTTGAATTTGCAATGCCAAGTCATCAATTGGGTTGTTTTTTGGTTGGTTAGGCAGAGTGTAGGTTTGATGTTGAGGAATGGATGAAGAATTGTGTGATGGATTTTGGTTTTGTGGGATTTTATATGAGTTATATTGTATGTTTTGGTGTTGGGGATTTCTTTTTTATTGAGGTATGCTTTTTGCTTGGGTAGTGTTGTAAGGGTTGTTGTAAGTTTTGGGTATGTTGAATGTGGAATCTTGTTTTGAAATGGTAAGTGATGGAATTTGTGAAATGGAAGGTTGGTATGAATGGCTAGTATTATATGTGCTCATTGTCATGTTGGGTGCTTGTGTAGCATATAGAATATTATGAGGCACATAATATGTGGAGGCTTGGGCTATAAAAGGATTGTTTGTGTAGTTTGTAATATTTTGTGGTGATGAATGAGTAATGTTTGTGTTTGGAGGATTTGGTATATGTGTGGTTGTTTGGTTGGATTTGTATGATGATAAATGAAGAATGTTTGTGCTTGGTGGATTTTGGATGTGTGAGATTGTTTGATTGCTCATGTTTGGAATTTGATACAACAGATTTATGAATTGTTTAGAAAATGGTATTGAATTCATGTTTTATGATGGTATAGTCAGTTGACTAAATATGGTTGGCATTGAAGGTTGTGGTAGATTCATTGATAGCTTGAACTATAGGTATTTTTTCAAGTCATGGAACATTAGATAGCATGACATGTTTGAAGGCTTGTTCCCTAAGTGTAGTAGTGTTGAATTTCGAAGGTAGCTTAGCACCACCTTGTAAAAGTCTAAGAAAGTAGGTGTTAGGATCCAAAGCAATGAGGGCATCAAGTGATCTAGCAAAGGAGGGATCTTGTTGCATTTCTAAAAATCTCTCTTCAATAAATTCCTAAAATTCTACGAATCCATTTGTGATGTCTTCTATGATGATTGGTAGATATTGAGGTTGTTATTGTGGTTGCAGAGTTTGGTATTCATGAGGATCAAATAAATTACTAGGCATTCCTGTAGTGTAGAAAAATGTACTCCTCTACATTTTCACACTATGTTTGCATCCCCTTATTAATTGGACTTAATTAAGCTTCTAATTGCCTAAATTATGCATTCCTAAGCCTTATTATTCATGTTTTCTGAAAGGAAAATTTATATTAAACAATTTCCATCATTAATTTAAACACCTTGGAAATTTTATGTCTTAGATTTAGGTCCCAGGGCCCATTCGCCCTTCTCCTTAGGTGTCAGGTCCCAATTTTTAATATGTTTTTGGCGGCATTTTAATGATTCAAATTCAAGTTCCAAATGTTAGCTTGTGGAATCTAATTTTTGAGAAATTAGATAAACACTTATAAATACATAGTTATTTTATCAATTCAACATTAAGAATTAAGAGGAAACTTTCACAAGAGAAAATATTATTGTTAAGAGCATTGAACAGTAGATTTATCAAGCATCTACAACAACATTCAAGATTGAATATCATCATGTCAAGATTCATATGTGTTCATATTATGTTTTGGAGCTAACATTGTGATGTAGGTTTCAAGCATTCAAGCATCAAATCAACCAATCATTCAAGCAAATTCAAGAAAGATCCAATCCTTAAAGAGATGTATTAGACTTCAATCCTCTAAGGGAAGCCATTAAGGGTTTGGTGAGTTGTGACATAGCATTGTTCATTCATCAAATTTATTTCATTTGTCATTATTTTATTATCAAGGTTTAATTACCAAACCGAGGTTTGACCAAGGAAAATCCCTATTCACCCAAAAATAAAACATTTTTATTCTCTCTTTGTATGTGTAGATTTACAGGTGAAAAAGGATTGAATAATGATCAAAGGAGCAATTTTGCAAAGCTATCAAAGTTGTCAACATTGTTGTCAAGCAACAAAAACTCAGATCCCAAATTTATTTCTAACTTTTTGGTAGTGAAACCTAGGTCAAACAAAAGCTTAGATCTTGTACCAAAGGACCCTTGAAGCTGAGGAAAAATATTGTACAAAGATCCATTCACTATAGGGTGAATGAGTCCTTGTAGAACACTCAAAACTCACTTTTTTGGGTAGGTTTCCCATGTTCTTCACTTCCCAGATCTACCAACAAACTGTTGTTTTTGTTTCTGCTATCCTTAAACTCTGCATTCTAAGTTAAATTACATCATACAATTGAGTTTATTAAGTATTTTATTTTTATTTCCCCAAAGTGCATTTCAGTCATTTTTGTTATTTTATGTCATAAGAAAGATGAGATCCAAGATCCCAAAATAGGGTTGTCTCACCTCAAGGTTGAAAGTCAATCTTATCCCTTTGTGATCTCTCTTTCTAATGAAATTAGGTAAAAAGGGCACCTAGATCCTATTGTTCTAGACACTTGAGATATTAGGACCTCTTTTTTTGATGTTTCATTTTGGTGAACCCAAAATTCTTACATTATAAAATTTCTGATTTGGCAACCCTCTAAATCCTAGATCTAGATTTTGCAGTGCATTAGTTGTTTTGAATTTCATTTAAGGTTTCAAAATTGTATTTAACATAATTTAAACTCACAAAAATCCAAAAATATTGCATAAATCTTATATAGATCTTGCATGTTAGTAGTATTAAGAGTGTTTTCAATCATTTAGATCAAAATTTCAACTAAATTTGCATTCAAAAAGTTATTATTTCGTTCACTTTTTGTCATTAGTTGTATTTTTCATTTAGACATCAAAATCTGGAAATAAATATCACAGAAATAATAGTCTACAACTTGAAATAGAGAACACAAACAATAACTCAAAATTTGCATTTTTCATTTTTCAGAACCCTAAACAAGGACTCATTCACCCCTGGGTGAATTTTTCTTTATGAAAGTGTCCTAACAACTGTCTGGGTGTATTTTTTTCTCTTTGATTGCCTTATGTTTCTGCTATTAAATCTGTACTTTGAAATTTTGAAAAATAGTTATTGTATGTGTAAGAAAAGTGTCATTTTGCTTGATTTATTGTAAATTGGGAAAAATTGTTGCATTTCAGATCTATAGAACAATCATTACATCATGTTTTCATTGCAAAAATCTCTAGTTATCATACTGTTACCTATTTTTAGCTTCAGCTGAAAACAGGTAGAGCTGAATTGCTTTCATCTCAGGAAGGTACAATTTTTTTTGCCTACGTATTCATTATATTCCATAATTTGATTACTTGTGAATTTCAAGTGTTATTATGCAAATTTTTGTAATAGAGGAATTCATAAGTTTGCATAGTAATGCTGGTTTTTATTCATATTGTAAAAAACTAAAGTCCCACACAAGCCGTGGGAGTAGCCTGATTTGATTTCTAATCAAATGTGTTGAATATAAGAAAATGAATATCACACAACTGAAAATAAGGTAAGAACGAGGAGAGAAGGTGATTCATCATTTCCTAGCATGACGAATCATTGTCGCAGTTGTGTTGATCTTGGTTCAGCTCCAGCTCTGAGGTTTACTTGCAAAATTGTGAAGGGTAGCATTAGAGCAATGAAAAATCGCATTCAACCTTATCCCTACATTACCAACACAGATGTAATCTCACTCTATCATGCATTCACCAGATGATTAACCATGAAAAAGCAGAGCATCAAAATGAACCATTGAATCCATTGGATTTTACTGACTTGTTTTTTTCATGTGCAGAAACAGGATATGTAATGTTGTTGTCTATTCATTAGTTTCAGAATGAGTGGGGTAAAATGCGGCTCCCACAAGGGTAGAGCCCAGCTCATTTAAGTTTTGTGCAGTAAATTTAACACAAGATCAATTTCTTCATACTAAGAAGAGAATTAATTGTTTGTTCCCAAGAATCAGTATGCTGAACCTTTTCAGATTTAAAATGGAGAGATAGAAAAGCAATCATAAAGGATTTTTCAGAAAATTCATACAAAGGTTTTTGAAGAAATTTTGTTTTGAATCAGTCTTTGTTAAGAGAACATTCATGATATTCAGTTATCGGAAACAATGAAACAATAGTGAGATTTGCAAAATCAGCAACACTTTCATAAGGAAAAAATTTGTTTCAAAGACCTATGCTTGGAATAATACAACTCAGAATCAATTTTTTGCTCAGAACATTTTTGCGAAGTATTAGTCTTAATACAAAATGACTATTGTGTGAGCATGCTAGGCTTTCATCATGGAGGCTTTGAAATCTTACTTAATTTTCTGAGAATACAACAAAATACAGAGTCATAGAAGCATTTTAAGTTATAAATTATGTTGGAGTTCTGCATAGGTGACCTAGAAGTTTACAAGTTTAGAGAACACATGAAATATTAGAAAATTCCAGATTCAGCCAAGTCCAGAAACCAAGAAATGAATGTTTCCAAAAGGAAAAAGAACAACAACATATGTGGTGACGACCAGTATCATTTTTATTATTCAAAAATTTCATGAGATGGGGCTTCTTTTAATTTTTTTAGTCTTTACAAAATGCAAATCACGAAGTCGCAGGAGAAGCTTAAATATAGAGTTTCGGCCGTTTGTTGCAAGATGAAGTATAAGATTCATGAAGAAATTTATGAAGCCGTGCTTGTAGAAGCTTTAAAAGTTTGTGGAATGGTAAAAAGAGCTTCCAAACTCACAGCCATCAAGAGTTTCTCAATAGCGGCCAAACAAAAAAATAAAGTCACAGGAGAGCAGAAGAACAAAGTCATCAGAAAATTGCTTACAGCCGTAGCCTGAAGGCCTGTCAAAGATTTTCAAAGAGGAAAAAAGCTTCTCAAAATGAATAAATTACTAAATATAAAAAAACAGACTCACCGTGAGTATTTTTCATGAAAATCTTTTGAAAATGTTTCAAAATGGAGCTCAAGAGCAAAAATCTTCATCTCTCTTGGCGGCCAAGATAGGAAACCATAAACACAATAGACAAATTTCAAAGAGAAATGTGTTAGAGAAATCACGAAGTGAGTTCGCAGCTAAAGAGCTTTCAAAAGCTTTTCAAAATGGAGGAAAGAACTTCCAAATTTGATACTTCCAAAAACGAAAAGAACACTTATCATCTTCATATTTACAAAAGCTCTCAAAAGCCTTAGAGAATGAGGTCTCCAGCAAAATAAAAATCACTCATAGGGCGGCTAGGGTTTGTTCAATGGCGGTCTCTCCCAAACAGCCAACAAAATAAAATATAATGAAGTAAATGAAACGAATATCTTTAGTTTTAGGGTATGAGAACCCTAAAAGGCACACATTTTTTCCTTAAGTTTCATTTAAAACTTCTCTATCCTTATTCATGTGTGGCTTATCTCTTTTCTAAAATGTTAATCTTTTGAATATCCTTTAAAGACTTAAGTCTTTATATTTTTGACTTGTCAAACTACTTTTGTATTCTATTTAGAATTGTGAGTCTTCTATTTAAAATGATTATCATGAATCGTTCTTAAATAGAAGATGCTTTAAATACAAAGTCTAATTCAAATGTGAGTCAAATATTTTATTGTTGCATTCTAATTTTTAAATCTTTATTTAAAATGATAAGTTATAAATCATTTTAAATAAATGATATCTTGTAATGCAAATGAAAAGTCATGGGAATGCAATTTCAAATGATGTATTTTTCAAAGGCTTGGTCAAAAGGGTTCAAATGGAGCTTGAAGACTTACATAGATCTTGGAAAGGATTGAGAAGTCAGTGCCAACATGTTGGAGTGATTTTAGGGAGTTTGGAGCCCAAAATCAGGAGTTTGCATTCAATTTTGAATTCCTTTTGACTTGACTTGAGTCAAGGAGTGATATGAGGCACAAATATAGAGTTATCTTTTAGTTTTGAGCCTGATTTGGAGGGCTTTCTTTTTGCATACGGCTCACCAAGTTAGTGAAATTTTGACAACTCTTGTTGGAGTTGGTTGGCATTGCATGCCTTGTTTGGAGGAGATATTTGACAACTCATGTGATTTTGGAGCCAAAATTCAATTTCGAATTTTGGAGACAATTTTTATAAGTCTTTCTTTTCTTTCAGTGGAGGAGTTAGTTCTTGGTTTGGAGATTGCTGAGGCATATGCTTCTCACTTTTTAACTCATAATATTTTGGCAGATGTAATACAAATCCTCATCTTTTCTCAATAGAAGTTTTTTCCTTCACATATTTTTCTTTGTTGTTTTGTATTGGCTGTGAATTACAAGAAAAAATCCTGTGTTTTCCTCTATTTTATCATATTTCTTCCATGTTGAATGCAAACAAATTCTATGTCATAGTGCAAGTCTATGTTAGTGATCTCTTTTATGCTTCTATATTTGTGAAAACATCATTGTTTTCCTTGTGTTTAAGAATTAAAATAGTCAGAGCCTTACATAGAATCATTTTTGCATACATATATTTTTGTGTTGTGAGATTGTTTAGTTCTATTGAGTTTTTTGTGAGTTTCAACAGCTTTGAGGTCAAAATTCTTACCTTTGGTGTACCACCTGTTAGTGATAAATTTTTCATTCCAAGCATATCTTTCTACTCTTTTCCTCATCATATTTTAGTTTCACAAGGAAAAATTCAAAGGGAACCGGCCCATAATCTGGAGGTTCACTTCATTCCCTTGTCACCCACAACCTCAAAGTGTTCCCATGTGTCAATAGGTTGCTACAGTTCATATCTTAGCAAGGGTGCAAACCTTATTTGACAACACATACTTCCTGTTCTATTTTCAGATCTTGTTGAATATCATAGGAAATTGTTGTTACAAGCATACAAATATGAAGTCCTCTCCCCTCTTTCCTTGTTTTTCATTGATCCCTCTCCCCCTATGTGTGAGGTTATCTTAGTGAAAGAGAATACAAATTTGTACATTCATGACAATCATATTTTCCCTTCTCCCAATATCTGTCCTATTTGTGAAGATATTTTGGTGTTAGAATATCCACTCATTGAGAGTCATGAGAATCCTATTTGTTTCTCTCCCCCTACCTGTCTTACTTGGGAAGATATTATTGGACAAGGGGATGTAATCATAGCTAATCATGACAATCATAGTTTCCCTTCTCCCAATATCTCTCCTATTTGTGAAGAATATACTTTGGTGTGAGAAGATCCACTCATTGAGAGTCATGAGAATCTTGTTTCTCCCTCTCCCAATTCTTCTCCCACTTTGGTAAGATATTATTGAAAAAGAGGATGAAATCATTGATAAGCAAGAAAATCATAGTTTTTCCTCTCCTGATACCTCCCCTACTTGTGGAAAAGTTATCTTAGAAGATATAACCATTGAATTTCTTAAAAATCTTGTTTGTTCCTCTCCTAAAAACTCTCCTACTAGGGAAGATATCATGGTGCAAGAGTATGATAGCATCAATGCATGTCTTGCAAAAAATAGTAATGTTCCTTCCTTAGGTGAATGTGATAAGGTGAAATTAGACTCCCCCTTGCTAGAAGTTCATCAAAATGAGGATAAATTTGTTGAGTTTATGAACATTATATCTCCCTTGATTATACGACCCCCAAAAACTCCTTTTTGACCTCCCCAGAGTCCTCTAATCCTTGGAATTCCTAAGCCTCAAATTATCCTCTATCCACCCTCACAACAACCACAAGTCCAAAGAAAACTTGTGCTTATCCTAGGACCACCTAAAAACAAGCCATTTCTTCTAGGTGATATCTTGAATTTTACAAGGCAGCTCACTAGTAACAATGTTTCACAACAACTAAGTTATTATACCATTTCTCACATATATAACACTAGAAATAATCAGCAATCAAGATAAAATCCAACATACATTCCATTGACTCAACCACATCTCTCACCTGCACCTAATATCCAACATCGTAGTGGTAAAAAATATGACCTTGTAGAACAACTTCACAACACTCTTGCTAAGATATCCTTGTGGGATTTGATTCAAGCATCCCCTCTTTACCATGGCATGCTCCAAAATTATTTACAACAAGTTTATATCCCTCCTAATGTGCAACTAAATGATGTAACAACCCTAATTAAAGGTATGAACTTGGTCAA
The DNA here is from genome assembly GCA_007115665.2 of Sequoiadendron giganteum. Classification (NCBI taxonomy): domain Eukaryota; kingdom Viridiplantae; phylum Streptophyta; class Pinopsida; order Cupressales; family Cupressaceae; genus Sequoiadendron; species Sequoiadendron giganteum. Next base: position 346,260,993 of record CM021105.1, on the reverse strand, counting down.
TTTAGACATTACCTCTCATCAAGATGAGTTACCTCCATTATAAGTGCAAAAATAATATGAGGCTTTGATGATAGTGGTTATTATTAATCAATGTGGCATAAGACGTACTCTCATTGATAATGGTTCGACACTCAATATTTGTAGTGTAAGCCTTATAAACAATATTGGAGAAGAAAAGAGTCAAATTCAACCTAATTCTTTATCTATCCATAGATTTGATAATGTGGGAAAACAACCGCTTGGTGTGATAACATTACATGTAAAAGCTGGAAAGTTTACATTGCAAACTCCTATTCATGTCATGTCTCAAGAACTCTCATATAATCTTCTCCTAGGTAGACCTTGGATTCATTCAATGAATGTGGTGCCTTCCACATTACATCGTCTAGTGAAGTGCACACTTACAACAACAAGGTCTATACAATAAAAGCTAACCTCCGATCTAAAAAAATGTTTGCAAACTAAAATAGGAATGAAAAATCCTCTTACAACATTCACACCGACTACAAAAGTGGAACCAATACAAGAAGAATAAGAGAAGTGTTTGTCATCAATCACTTGGATGATGATTGGGGTTCCTCAGATTTTACACCTACATTCATGGGAGAATACAAGATTACACAAAAATAAAGAAAAATGAAAGAAGTTGAAATAATAACAACACAAGTTGAGTCATCAAAAGTATGCGAGTCCACAACTTTTAGCAAAGAGGAGGAAAACACAAATTATACATCCACATATGATGAGTTTGATCATGAGAAACCACCAAATCCAAAAGAAATGGAAAAACTTTATGGAAGAGGTTATGAGATTTTGAAACAACTCATCTATAATGGAAAAGGATGTGGTCTTAAAGAACAAGGTATATGTGTCCCTATAGAGCCTACCCCGCAAGAACAAACAAGAGGTCTTGGTTATTATCCTTTGAAAGAAATGAAAGCATCAAAGAACCTTCACTCAATATCAATGTCATCACACAAAACACTCCTAGGAAAAATATTGCTTCATCTTCAAACACATGTCTTAGTGATGGTTGGGGTTCATTAGATTTTTGTAATGTCCACATTTTTAGCCACACGCTCTTCAGTATCTGATAGCCTATTCCCAGAAGCCCGTAGGCTCGTCAGAGGTGAAATTAGGGTTTCCTATTTTATAGGGGTTTTGAAGAAGGTTTGCATGTAAGAGGATTACAGATTCTTTCTGGGTTTTCAGAGAGCTTCGCAGTGATATGACATGCAAATTCATTGGGCTACTTTTTTGAATTTACTATTTTTAGTAAGTTCTATTTTTGGCAGTTCCATCTTGGGCAATAGCATCAGCAGTTAGCTCAGTTTCCATTTCAGGCAATGCAGTTTGGAGCATAATTGGCTTTTAGCTTTTTGAGGCCCTTTTTGGTAAAATGATTTATTTTAAGTCATTAATGTTATATTTTCAAATTGCCCCCCTTGGCCTAATGTTATGACTTAAAGTTCTTTTAAAGTGTAGCCTTGAAGAGTGGATGCCTCATCTGGAGGGAATTAAATATTTTATAATGTTTATTGTCTCCTCAAGACTTGGACGCCTATGGAAGAGGTGAATTAAATATTTAAAAGATTAAAATATTTTAATATGAGCTTGGGCATCCCTTTTGGAGGGAAAAGGATGGAATTCAAAGAGTCTCCTCAAACTTCTATTTAAGAAGGCTTTTGCTTCGGCTTTTGGTATCTTTGGAAAATATTATAAAGTTATGCTATTGGTTTGAAATCCAAAATCCGGCTAAGGGAAAGCTTAGCAAATTTACTCCATTCTTCGGGCTTGAAACTATGGTTCCCTAGATGGTGGATTGAGAGTGTGATTCATTCAGAAGTGCATATTGAGCTTCATCTTTGGAATTTTTGTAGGTTTGATAATAATTTCCAGAATTTTTGGTTGTTGGTCCTTTCATGGCTGAAGGAGATTTTTATATACAACTTTTTGTATGAATTTAATTTGCTTTTGGGCATTGAAGTAATCTATTCCTAGGCTAAACGTGACCATTCTTGGAGATTTTCATATTTAAATTTGAAGTGTATGATTTTATTTAGCAAAATTGCCCTTGCAAGGAGGTCGTACCACTTCAAGAGGGCATTGGAATTCATGCCAAATCAAATGTTGAGTTTGGATGCAGTTTTGGTATTGTACATTGGGTGCCAACCTTCTAGAGAGAATATGCAAGTCATTTTAGCTCAATTGGAGGTATTTCGAAAGAGTTATGAGCATTTCATTGATGTATAGTTTGTTGATTAAAATTTTTAGTATGTTGGTTTTTATTATCATACTTTAATAAGTTCAGTTTTGGGCTTCTATTTCAGTATTGGAGAGGTTTATAACTTGTAAGATTCATCCTTTTACTTGCATTGATTCTATCATTGTAACACTTGTAAATTGCAGATTTCTTTCATTGTAAGGCTGAGAATTAGTAGTACTAATCCAATCATTGTATTTGTTGCATTTACTTGTGATTTCTAATGCAAACACTATAACCCCTGGATGGTTTACCACCAGTGTGGAAAAATATTTCATTAATATCTCATTGTACCCACTGAAAAGTGGTGAATTCCCACTCATGAGTGGATGCCAGTACTACACCAAAAATCAGAACAAATTCTGGTTCAGCTCCATGTGGTATCCAGAAGTTGGCAGTTAGGCATGGCTAATGAAGAAGAGATGAAGTTGGCAAAGACTCTCTTTTTGGCTGGAAAGAGACCTGGCAAAGAATTTCAGTCAAGAGGAAGTGAAGAGAACATTCTTCATTTGTTAGTACAATGTCTGAGACAAGTGAAGCCATCACCTTTGGAGGAAATGTAGTTGGATTTAGCACTTGTAGTTAATTTATTGAATCAGCCCTATTGGTTGGGGCATCCTAATGAAGAAACAAAGCTTCTAATTTCTTCTTGTTTCATGGAGTTAATAAGAATTGCAATTCCCAAGTTGCCCTATGATGACGAAACTATGAAGATCATATTAAAAATGATAGTGGAAAGTTTTCAAGATTTGGATGAAATTGGTAGTAGTTTGTTTTCAAGAAGAGTTGTTTTAAAGACATTTTCTGAAGTTCATGCTTGCATCTTATTGATAGAATTGGAGATGGAGAATCAGATTTATCACTTTTTTAATTATCTCGTCACCTCGACCTGGAGTGAGCAAGAAGAGAGTATTCTTGCAGCCGTCATGAATGTTCTAATCTCTACAATTAAAGAAGCTGATAGTCTTCCTAAAAGTGTCCAAACTCTTCTCTTGGATGCTTATAAACGTGAAGAGAAGATTTCTCCCACTGCTGATTTGTTAGTTAATGAAATTTTCAGTCAATGTGAAGATAAGTTGAAACCATTTTTGAAGAAGACTGTTGTGAACAAAGAGGAGATTTCTGAAGCTAAAGAGGAGGATGAAAGTTGGAATCCCTTTGAAGACATTATAAAAGTTCAAGGGGTATCTATGGATTTTCACTCATCCGAGCATTCTGTAGAAGAATGTAATGTGTTAGTGGAAGCCTTGAAGACTAGTGAGGTACTCTTGTTTTCTATAGAGGAGAACAATGAGTTGACTTATGTTAAGAAGCCTCATGTTGAAGATTCAAAGAAAGAACTTTTGGAAACAAAAGTTGAAACATAGATGCATGAAGAGGCCATAAGTGCAGATCCAAATGAAGGAGAAGTTCGGTTAGTTGAAGATAGGTGTTCAACCAACGAATTATTTTTCACAATTCTAGAGAATGTTGGTTTGAAAGTCAAGTCAAGGAGGAGAAGAAGAAAGAGGAAGTTGAAGTCTCTTCCCACTTCAAAGATTATCTGATCAATTCCCTTGAATCATGTGTAGAAGACAACATGGAAGGTGAAGCTTCTAGTAGTTATAAGGCAAAATTCTCTTCACCTGAAATCAAGCTAAGGCAAAAAGCTAAGGAATTGGAAGGCACTATAGATGGAATGATGAAGAATTTTCATCACATGTGAGACAAGTTGAGGATTACAACTCAAACCATTTTCAAAATATTTATCCATCAAAGTGGTTCTACATCATCTCAACCAACATATGAAGATTGCAGCTCAAGTTCACAGACTGCTGTAAATGGGATTCAAATGTTGTCAAATCTTAATAGAATTCATAGGCATGTAGAACAATTGATTTATGATGTGCCTAGGGGAGAAGTTGTATGTTGCATTTCAATTGAAGATATGAAGTCCATTAAGTTTTCCTTGGAGGAAATTAAATCAAGTCTTTTGCACATCATTCGTGACAAAGACAAAGTGGCCAAAATTGCTGACACGACATTGGAGTGGAACAAGCTTACCAAAGCAGAGTTGCAAGAAGTGCATGAGACTCTAATTGAAGCAGAGAATCAGATTTCTGTTGTTCAATATTCATGGGAGCAAGAAAACAAAAGAAGAGTAGTGGAGCTTCAAGTAATTCTTGATGAGCTTGATCTCATACAAGAAAAATATGATTTGGAATGCTGCCTTGAGAGACCAAAGCATTCAAATTCTCAAGTTTTTTAGGCTTTTGACAATCTCTTGTATGAAGAAGGTGCTAGTAAGGTTTATGCAAATCCTCTTTTTGAAAATGATGAAGGAATTGCTTCAGAAATTACTAAAGGAGGAAATTTGAGTTTGTCTTCCAGTATTGGAGAGTTGGTACATGAGTTGCATGAAGTTGAATCTACTACTGCTCCTAGTGCATCCTTTCGGCAAGAAATGGTAACTCATGAATCACAAAGAAATGAAGACATTCTTATTGTTCATCAACAGATATATGAGTGGCATGTTGATGAAGGGTTAATTCATTATTTGATGAGGATGCTTGTGAGGCTCTTGTCAAATTTTAGTACATCTTCATATTCTCTTAGAGTGATTAATTTCAAAATTGTATTTGATGAAGGATTCATGGAATTTTTCCAACAACTCATGTCACAAGATTTTGGATTCTATTTCTTCAATGAATGTAGGTTGATTGATTATTTCTTGGAGTTTCAAGAAGTATCAATTCAGATGGAATGAGAAAATCAGAGGATTTGTGTGAGATAAGTTTTCCATTTGAGAAGCAATTCTTCATGGTTGTTAATTTAGGATCCTGACATTACTGGAAAAAGAGGTAATATTGTAAATTTTATGGGGGATAAACTAGCATATAATATTCAAAAAGTAGTTGTGACCATTTGCTTATGTGTTGGGAAATATCTTCAATTGAAAATCAGTATTTGGGATCTCAAGTATATTTTTATGAAGAATAGTATGCGTAAAAAGAAGGTTGAATGGAGAGATAAGTGTCAAATTTTCAATTTTATGATTGCTACCTCCTTTTCCTGTCATTGGTTCATTACTTTGGATGATAAATTGGTGATCTGTGAGGGAAATATGATTAGAATTTGGTTTATGGTGGCATGGGGACCCTTGGTGAAGGTGCCACCAGTCTTACTCATGAGAAGTCATGTCAGTTCTGATGAAATATTCTTATTTTGCAGCTGTTGCTTGTCTTCTTGGATGCTGATTTTCCAAAAATCAGATCCTAAGATGTTTATTTGAGACCTGTTAGGAAGTTGGTTTGTGTTGTTCTATGATTGGCATTGGTTTGGTAACATGTTTGAAAACATTTATGTTTTTGATCAGAATTATGACAATGAAGTTTGTAGGCTCTACAGACTGATATGGGACCTAGACACTGACATGTTTGGCATATTATTTTTTGTGGACCGTGATATGTTGCTTCACCTTGGGTATTCAGTTGTTTTAATCAGAGTAGCACAACGGATTAGAGGATCAATGTTCCTGTGAATGATATGGAATCCAAGAATCACTTGGGTTTGTAATCCATCAGTTGAAGATGATGAAATCAATATTGGCCTTTTGGAATTTTCTTCCATGATGTTTCAATTTAGTTTTAATCACGTCTCTTGTATTGGCATCTAGCAGTGCAGTGCTTACATCAGTTGGTGCTATTCTTCTCCTAGGTTGATTTGGGACCTAGGGATCATATTCAGTTTCAATTTGGCTCAGCATGGTGTTCTTGGGCCGATATTAGAATTGCTTAAGGATAAGCAATTTTGGGAAGGGCGGACTGTAATGTCCCCATTCTTAGCCACACACTCTTCTGTATCTGATAGCCTATTCCCAGAAGCCCGTAGCCTTGTTAGAGGTGAAATTAGGGTTTCCTATTTTATAGGGGTTCTGAAGAAGGTTTGCATGTATGAGGATTGTAGATTATTTCTGGGTTTTTAGAGAGCTTCACAGTGGTATGACATGTAAAGTCATTGGGAAACTTTTTTGAATTTACTATTTTTAGTAAGTTCTATTTTTGCTAGTGCCATCTTGGGCAATAACATCAACAGTTAGCTCAGTTTCCATTTCAGGCAATGCAGTTTGGAGCATAATTGGCTTTTAGATTTTTGAGGCCGTTTTTGGTAAAATGATTTATTTTAAGTCATTAATGTTATATTTTCAAATTGGCCCCCTGGACCTAATGTTATGACTTAAAGTTGTTTTAAAGTGTGGCCTTGAAGGGTGGACGCCTCATTTGGAGGGAATTAAATATTTTATAATGTTTATTGTCTCCTCAAGACTTGGACACCTATGGAAGAGGTGAATTAAATATTTAAAAGATTAAAATATTTTAATATGAGCTTGGGCATCCCTTTTGGAGGGAAAAGGATGGAATTTGAAGAGTCTCCTCAAAGTTCTATTTAAGAAGGCTTTTGCTCCAGCTTTTGGTATCTTTGGAAAATATTATAAAGTTATGTTGTTGGTTTGAAATCCAAAATCTGACTAAGGGAAAGCTTAGCAAATTTACTCCATTCTTCGGGCCTGAAACTATGGTTCCCTAGAGGGTGGATTGAGAGTGTGCTTCATTCAGAAGTGCATATTGAGCTTCATCGTTGGAAGTTTTGTAGTTTTGATAATAATTTCTATAATTTGTAGTTGTTGGTCCTTTCATGGCTAAAGGAGATTTTTATATACAACTTTTTGTATGAATTTAATTTGCTTTTGGGCATTGAATCAATCTATTCCTAGGCTAAAGGCAACCATTCTTGGAGATTTTCAGATTTAAATTTGAAGTGTATGATTTTATTTAGCAAAATTCGCCTTGCAAGGAGGTCATACCACTTCAAGAGGGCATCAAAATTCATGCCAAATCAAATGTTGAGTTTGGATGTAGTTTTGGTATTGTACATTGGGCGCCAACCTTCTAGAGAGCATACACAAGTAATTTCAACTCAATTGGAGGTATTTCAAAAGAGTTATGAGCATTTCATTGATGTACAGCTTGTTGATTAACGTTTTCAATATGTTGGTTTTTATTATCGGACTTTAATAAATTTAGTTTTGGGCTTCTATTTCAGTATTGGAGAGGTTTATAACTTGTAAGATTCATCCTTCTCTTATTTGCATTGATTCTATCATTGTAACACTTTTAAATTACAAATTTCTTTCATTCTAAGGATGAGAATTAGTAGTACTAATCCAGTCATTGTATTTGTTGCATTTACTTGTGATTCTAATGCAAACACTATAACCCCTGGATGGTTTACCACTACTGTGGAAAAAGAACTCATTAATCTCTCATTGTACCCACTGAAAAGTGGTGAATTTCCACTCATGAGTGGATGCCTGCCACAACAGATGAATTAGTTTGTTTTCTTTTCTTTTCCCCCCACTGAATGAGTGGAAGTGCAAAAATTTTTCATGTATGGTTCACCGCCTCTTTACTTTCAGCTGTATTTTACTTTTAGTTAGTAAGAATTTATCTCCACCATATGCTAGCCCCTCACCCACATCAGGTTTTAGGGCACATTCTTGGTGTTGAGTTTTTTTAGTTTGCTTATTATTTTGGAGAGCTAAGGCTAATAAGTTGGCTTAGTGTTGGTGGTGTTGTGAAAATTCTAAGAAATTTTTTTCTAGCACATTTCAATTTTACACCCTCCTTTAAAGGATAGTACAAAATCTCACAATCTAGAGAGTCTTGAGTATGTATGACACCTTGTAGTAAGTGAGAAAAATATTTGTCACAAAAGAAAGAAACATATTCTACCATTGATCAAGAGGGTACCTTGTTGAGGATTCTCCAAGCTTGCATGATATATCTCCCTCCAAGAACATGAAAGAAATTATACAACAAAAGCTGATTTTGTGCATATCATCGAGTGTATGGTCATTCAACTAATGAATGTAAGGATTTGAGTAATAAAATTCAACATCTTAAGGATTGTGGTGCTCTTCCTTGTGTTGATGCACCTATTTCCTCTAATTGATAATGATCTTCATCCTATCATGTTGCTCAACACTACGTGGCATTAGTAGTTGTCATTTCATGCCACCCTTTGATGACCCATCACTAATATACGATCTAAGAGATCCTACATGGGCCATCTTGCATGAATTTTCCTTTAAGGTTTCCTAAATTTTGCTATCCCAGAATTTCAGGTTTTCAGGCTATCTCTTACTCACTTCCTTCATGTCTTCTCCATCGCTCTTCTCCTTCTTCTTTTCCTTCCTTTTTCCTCTAAGTCTTTTGGCTTTCGGCCTTTCATTTTACCCTATATCGATCTCTTTAGGTAAGCCTCAAGCCTTACCTTCAACCATCAAAGCTTTATAAGGTTTCAAGATTTGATTAAGTCTTTTGTCTTGTCGGACTTCAGGGGTCGGCCTTCCCTCTTTCCTCTTCCATGCTTGCACCTTTCTTCCATTGGCCTTTGCCCTTCGCCCCTCACTCTTGCATCATACCTCTTCCTTTGGAGGTAGGAGGTAAGGCTTCCTCCCAACCTCTGACCTTCGAGGACTCATCCTTTTCGTTCTCCCCCTTCTCACTTGCACTCTTCTCTTTGAAAATTCGGCTAAGTGTCAAACTTTCGGCTTTCGGGGGTAAATATTCCCCTTTACCTTCGACTTTCGGAGGTAAGCCTTCCCTCTTACCCCCAATCTTTCCTTTCCCTTCATGGTTCCTTCCAATTTTCTTCAACATTCGGTAAGTTGATGGCCCGATGACCGACATTCGACAAAAGCATTTTTGAGGCTTCAAACCATTTTTTTCAAGCTTGTAAAGGTGAATTTTTGAGCCTAATGCCCCGACCTTCTTGTGTTTGGCATGTTTTCTTAGCGACATTTTTGAGGCTTGATTTGACTTTTGAGTGCCCAAATTTGATTCTCGAGCTTCAAGGACAACATTAATTGCACCCCTTACCTTCTGCAAGTGGATTTCATGGGCGCCCATGCCCATTTATTATTGATTGTTGACTTCTTGATGGATCTATGCCATAGGTCACGATTTTCATAGATGGCTTAGATCTTGCTCACCACAAGCTTCATTGCTAACCTTGGTTAGGGTTAGGGTTCGACTTGTGTTTCTCAGTTATGCTTGATCTATAAAGGCAAAAAATGTATTGATTTTAAGGGTTAGTTCTTCTTCCTCTAGTTCCTTTAGGGTTTTTCTTTTGTAGACATTGAGTTTCACATTTTTCCATTGTAAATATTGGCTATATGCCTTTCTATTAATGAAGTTGATCATTGTTGTTGGTTTTTCCCTCTTGTATGTATGAGTAATCATTCATTACCTTCATGTCTGAGTGCTTGTTTGCATTTTTATGTATACATGTGTTAAATTATTTGCAATTGCTGTGTTGAGAAATTATCTTTCCTTCCAGCACCCTGTCAAACCCTATCCTCCATGTTTACCTCTAAAATCAACCAAATAGAGAGTTGTGTGAGTTCTTTGGGCCCCTTCTTTAATGTATTGTGTAAATCTTAGCTAGGAGGAAGCAACCTTTCCATCTTGGTGTATCACCTTCATTTCCCTTTTATGTTTTGCTTCTCACCTTTTCCTTGTGGGTTGTTAGTGGTAGGTTTTCATGTGTTTGGTTGGATCAACACTTTGCATTGAGATTAAAAAAGAAGTTGGCCTTCTCCAAAGATTTGACCTCATATACACAAAGGTCCCACACTTTGAGTTTTTTCCCATCGTGTCATTGGAATGATTTAAGCTCTGTGCTCAACAAGGTGCAATTTCATGTGACAACAGTTTCTAGCACGCCCGGTGGGACTCCTTCTTTCCATTGAAGAATTTGGTGTTTTCTTCAATGCATCTTGCCTTTTGAGGCATATCTTCAAACACCATGGTGAATTCGTTCAAAATCAGCTAGCTCAAGCAACTTCCACTTCATTCCATTGAGGAAATGGTGCCTTCTTCAATGTTTCAGCCTTTGGAGGCATTCTTCAAGCACCTGGTGACTCTGTAACTCACTTGGGTGACTTTTGGTATGTACCCAAAATATGTGGCTGGGCAGTCCTCTGCTCTTATCTTGTAAATTTTGAGGTGCTTTCCATGCTTAAAAATGTCATCTTTTAATGGAAACCACATGTACACCCACCATATCATGATAATGCTAGCTTTGCACATCCTATTTAGCTATATCAGGTTGATTATACCTCCCATTTCATTCCATAGAACCTTGTTCTTGTGGGTTCTCAATATTTTCAAAATGCTAACCACCCACCCCACCCTGCTCAATCTTCTTGGATGCCTACACATTCATATCAACAACCCCAAGAGACTCATCATTTTCAAAATCAGCCTTGTTTCTCTCCTACTCAACCCCAAAATTTTGATAATTTAAGTGCAAGTGAAATCACAAGCATTTTGCTTGATTTTGATAAATAAAATGAGGAGCTTTGTAGACAACAATATCTTGAATTACAGTAAGATGAATGGGAAAATTAGGTCTATCAGGGGCAAGAAGATTATTTCCCACAACATGATGAGTTTGTCCATCAAGTTCATTATCTGCGACAACAAAATATTGATGCTCATGGAGGTATGAGCAGTAGTTGGAGGTGCAAAGAAGGCAACGAGAAGAGTGTATAGAAAATGATGTTATTGCTAGGCAAGAAAAAATCAGACTTTCCCTTGCTTTATCATAATTGGCTAAGACTTAGGCAACCCATTGTGTGCCTAGTTTCAAAAAAGAACCTCCACTAGTTCTAGAACAACCTATTAAGGAGGAGGTAAGAAAACATAAGGTTTTAAGTTTCAAAAAACCGAGCAAGCCTCTTGAAACTTCTATTAGCCCTACTTTTATTGTAGAGCAACGTATTGTTCAAGAGGTTCACAAGAAAAAAGTTTTTAGTTTCAAGAATCCCAATCAACCCCTTGAAACTCCCATTCAACCTCTTGTGCCATCAAGTGAATCTTCTATGTTAGAGATCCTAAGTTGTGTGAGCCTCAGTTCCTCACAAAAACCTATCCTTAAGGAGGCCATTTTTGTGGAGCCTTCATGTGCTCAAAAAAATGAGTCTCAAGGTTTGTTGCAAGAAAATATTGAAGATGAAACAATGTTTCAACAACAAGGCATTAAAAAGGTAGAAAAAATTGATGCAATAGAGGAATCGATCCTCTCATTTGATGCCCTTCCTTGTTTTTTTGAAGATGAGGAGGATAGATCAACTATACCTACATCAGTTAAAGCCTCTGAACAACTTGGTTTGGGCTTGATGGTTGAAGATAAATCCATGGTTTTGGAGCAACAGTATCAAACGTGTTTAGCCCCTGTTATACTGGATGAGGATCCATGATCTATTGAGGTATGCAGTTTTGAGGTGGAGGATCTCTTTTGGTATGATTTAGAAGCTTTTTTTTCTAGCTTGGGTGGCGATCTTTCACCCCCCAAAAGAGAAACTTTGTGGGAAGCAGTATAAGAGTGAAGAAGTAGTAGAGGACGTGGAAACCATTACATGCCACATGTATTATTTTGTTGTAGCTAGTTGCCAATAAAGAATTAAAACTAAGAGGTAATTTGAAGAATTTAGTTCTTCACTTGAAGTGTCTCAAAAATTTGAGTTTTGTGTTGATGAAGTGTGCATCAATACAAATTATTTTGTAGTTATTTTAACGCCCCGCCACATAACCATAGAGGAAGTTGCAACTAACTACTTAAGCGCACATTTTTTTTTTTTATTAAAACTATAATTAACATACATGTTCACTTCATATTTCCAACATCCCCTAAGGCTACGAGACTGAGAATACTTAAAACCCAAACATACAACTTAAAACATCCATAGCATTTACTTAAATAAAGAATTGAGTACTCATACATTCCATACATAATAAAGTTACATCATAACATAAAGAGATATAACAAAACTCCATATTCATTAACTTAATCATAAGATTACATCTCTCATTCCCCGAATGAGGTAAATTATACAAATGTGATACATATACAAAATATCCACCTCGAATACAAATGAGGGGTATTAATTACATGTTCCAACTGAAAAAAAAACATAGTATGGAAGGAATACTGGGAACCACGAGCTCTCCAATTGGAAACCTCACCATCATGAACTGAAGATCAAGGGGGACCCAATGGCGTATGGTGCAAGTTCCTCCCAACCAAGTGGTACCTGAAGGCCCACCCCCATGCTAGGAGATAGTAACAAGATAACACAACCAAACCTACAACCTTTAAACACAGGCTGACACATACTGACACAACCAATCACATGAACCATACAACCATAAGTACAATATTACAACACTGACATGGGTCACATTGCTTCCAGCTATAAAACAGATCAAGTATGTTAAGAGAACCATACACATAAAACCACGTACCAATCGTTGCCATAGACATAGTGTCATTACACAACTCGACATGGGATATCCAATGGGAATCTTCATAGGCTCCGACCCCCATTATGGGATATCCTAGTGGCCTCAACCAATCCCCGACCCCCATACTCACTCATGCAGAATCAAATACCTCTCGTAAGGACAAGATAGATGAAATTGCCATTCCAAGCATTCCCACTCATCCCAAGCCTAAACGAGCACTTACGTCTATGAGTGAGGCTAGAAATTATCTTGATTAGTGTGAAATACTACCTAATCTCCTAAGTACATTATTTAAGTTATCACTTGATTAAACTACCTCTGAAGGTTATCCAATTTACCTCTTATGGGCTCTAGCGCCTGACGGAAGCCACTCTTCTACTTGACAATATACCAAACAAAACCATCACTAAGGGTATTATAGTGCACACAAACTAGATAAAACAACCACTCCAACTCTAGGAGGCAACATATGTCAAAACCCTCTCAAAACACTAGAGGCAACAAACATAACAAAGCCACTCCTTACAAGGAGGTACAAATCCCCGTTCGTGGAAACTGGGTAAATCATTGACAAGGCACCATGCACTACCCAAGGGAAAATACAAACGGTTGACATCACAATACGACAACCCCCATCCAAAAAAAGAACCTTTGGAAGACTTAAATTAAATTGACTCACTTATCCCATTTCCCCAAACAAGAACATAGAGGAAATAATCACGAAAGACAATTGCAAGGAAATAAACTAATTTTGGATATACTAAATCCATTTCCCTTTTTATTGTAATCACAGTAAAAATAACAGTTGCCCTAATAAAATAATTGATAGAAATAATCAATTGCCTTTTCAATTATACAGAAGGGAAATACCAACTTTATAAAAAAAAACAAATCATTTGATTACTTTTAAAAGCAACATAAAATTCATTGGGAAATAACTGAATCAATTTCCTCTACTTATGTATAACCAAGCTTCCATTTCAAATTGAAAAGGCAATTAATTATTTCTATCAATTATTTTATCCATTTCCCTTTTTATTGTAATAATCACAGTAAAAATAACAGTTGCCCTAATAAAATAATTGATATCTAAATAATTAATTGCCTTTTCAATTATAGAGAAGGGAAATACCAACTTTATCAAAAAAACAAATCATTTGATTACTTTTAAAAGCAACATAAAATTCATTGGGAAATAACTGAATCAATTTCCTCTACTTATGTATAACCAAGCTTCCATTTCGAATTAAAACTAATTTTAATATATATATTTATGAAATATATACATAATTACATATTTAATATATAATTATATATAAATATACTCATAAATTATATATTCATTAAATATACAATTCACATATTACACATAACCAAATTATTTAAACATATGTATATATCCCAAGTTACTTATATATACATATACATATACACATACACACACACATATATATTATATATATATCTCCACATTATATATTTAAAAATCGCAAGAAATAAAAACTCAAATTTCATATAATAAAGTTCGCACCTAGTGAAATCCACGACAAGTTATAAATTAAAGTTTCAAAGCTTTAAACAAGGGAGAGAGGGGGCGCGGTTGTACAACCGCCGCTTCCCCAAGCTCTCATGGGAGTGGGGAGAGGTGTGGAGGGGGTCTCCCTCCACACAACCTCTCCCATGGTGGCTATGGGGAGGTAGATACTCCCCAAGCCCCCAATACAAATTAAACAAAGTTTCAAATAAAATGAAAACAACGAACCTTCAAGATTTTGCAACGTGATTTCATTTCAAACAGAGATTTTCATAAGCGTCGTATGGTGACTTCTCAACACTATTTTAATAATTCAATAGCAATTAAATATATATATGTATATATGCATATATATATACATATATATGTATATATAAAATATATATTTATAAAAAGAAATTTCAACATCATAATTTAATTGGGGCAATTTTTCCAAAAAACACCATTTACAGACAGAATTGTGCAAATTTCCAAAAAACCCAATTTCCACAAAAGATTTCAAATATTTCTATTGTTTTCTTTGGAATTTTCTATTGTTTGAAATCAATTAACTACATAAGCTTTCAACAATTTTCTACACAGAAGCTTTCAATAACTTTCTACATCTTATAATGTTTTCCTCTAGGTTTTTCCACGATAAATCTATAAACACAAAAGCCTTACAATTTTTCCCAAAACAAATAAAAGCTTCTTCTATAAATATAGATTCTTCTTACACAACAATCTTTTCTACATCAATCTATTTCCATTTGAAACTTAAACAAAGACAAAGGAAATAAAGAAGAGAACCTGTATCCAACAAAGCTTCAAAAGTTAATGAAATTTCTGGTGTCGAGCCTCCTCCAAAGCTTCCAGCAAAGCTTCCACGACTTCTTCCGAGCAACCAAATTTCCCGAGCACAATATTGACTCCAACACCACAATAATCTATCCCAAACAAATCTAAGAATGCAAAATTTTCAACAATTTCCTACAAACCAAAATTCCTTTCAATTTTTTCCACAACCAACAAATCTTCTTCCCCCAAATTTTTAACACATCCAAAATATCTTAACCTTTTTTCGTGAAGAAGCTTTCCACTTCCTCACCCAAAGCCAAGATTCTCTCTGGGGAATTAATTTCCCAACAACTTAATTAATTAACTAAAACTTGCTGGCAAATCAAAAATATCTTTCAACAACCCACAAATATTTCTCAAATTAATTTTAATAATTCCAAATCCCAATTTATTTTAAAAATAAATTCAATTCAATTAATCTATTTTCTTAATAAATAATTTAATCAATTAATTTAATTACTTAATAAATAAATTTAATCACAAGGATTAAATTGCTTTACTAAATAAATTAAATAGAAAGCTTCCATCAATATTATCTAAAATTAGTTAAATAAATACTAAAATCATTTAAAGCATTAATTTAACATTTATTTCCATAAAATAAAACGTGCATAATTAAATAACAATAGACAAGGCAAACGTAGACATGACAAACAAACATACCAAACATGGACTGACGACACACTATGGCTAGGGTGTAGACCTGACACAAGTTACCTATTTACTATCGCCCAGTCAACATACCGTTGGGTCAACACGCTCAAACCTATGAAGCCAAGTGAAGTCAATGTCATGTACTTGCAAACCTGTAAATGAGATATCAAAGTACATGTATATAAACAACATAAAATACACACCATGAAGAGGAAATCACAGAATCACAGGGCGCTCGCAAGTGAGTGATGCGATCCCGTCCTCTCCACCAACACACTTATCACGAACTAATAGTTCCATCATAATCAAATATCTCATGTGCAATAAACATGTTATAACAAACTAACATTATTACACCAACTAAAGAATGTCAATAAAGCATCAAAGAAATACATCACATCTCCATAAATAGTCTATTGCTCTATAAATAGCGATCAAATAACACACACATGATAAAGTATATCAAAGTATCTAAATATCCAGAAAACAAATCAAATCAAAACAAGGACACACTATCCAATCTAGAAAGAAAAATGGAGGGGTATTACAGTTATTGAGCAACCACACATTTTTTTGGAGAGTGATGCTCTTGTTTCTTAGTTTGATAGTATGCCCGAGCTTCAAAGTTTCCCTTTTGAGGTGCATGAAGAGGTGATTCCTTGTGTAGATCAAAAATAAGATTTGGCATATTTTGCATCACCATATGAACTAGAAACTTTCTCTTTTTGTTTTAGTTCATGCATTGAGGAGATCAGTGATGATGGTATTGGCTTATCCTTTCGTGAGGTGAGTTTTCTTCCCTCTACAAAGGGTTTGTTCTTGGATGCTGACTTGTCTTCAAAAAAGTTCACCCTTGCTATTGTATGTTCACCTAAGGCACCAGTGTTAGATGAATCTAACACTTGCATCATATGGTTCCCTTGTAATGACAAAATTTATAGTGAAGCAATCCTTCACCTTGCAAGCATCTTGTGTAGTTACATTCATGTTGGAAGCAATTTTCAATGGTTGCAGTTGGGTGAGGTTTGCAACTATGGTTGAAGGAGATCAAATCCTTCAAAAGGTTCATCTTTGACAAAGGTAAGCTTCCATTATTTTATTTTTGTTAGTTTATTATATATATTGTAAATATTTGTTTTCCATGAAATTTGTTTGCACACCCTACATTCTCCTTAAGGGAATGTATGCTTTTAACTTTCATGATTTCCTCCAAGTGCAGCTACTTTGTTTTGTTTTGAGGAGGCCCAACTATTGAATTTTTACTCTCATGACTCCATTCCAAATGGACTTGTAAGGCCTCTAGATTCCATGATTATCAAGAAATCATACCGAAGAAGTCGCTATTAATGTTGTCATTTCATGCCACCCTTTGATGACCCATCACTGATATCCGATATGAGAGATCCTACATGGGCCATCTTGCATGAATTTTTCTTGAAGGTTTCCTAAATTTTGCTAAGTCCCAAAATTTTGGGTTTTTGGGTTATCTCATTCACTTCCTTCATGCCTTCTCCATCACTCTTCTCCTTCTTATTTTCTTTCCTTTTTCCTCTAAGTCTTTCAACTTTCGGCCTTCGACCTTTCCCTTTACCCTCTATTGATCTCTTTAGGTAAGCCTCAAGCCTTACCTCCAACCATCAAAGCTTGATAAGGTTTCAAGATTTGGCTGTCTTTTGTCTTGTCGGACTTTGGGGGTCGGCCTTCCCTCTTTCCTCTTCCATCCTTGTGCCTTTCTTCCATTGGCCATCAGCCTTCACCCTTCACTCTTGCATCATACCTCTTACCTTCAGAGGTAGGAGGTAAGGCTTCCTCCCGACCTTCAACCTTTGATGGTACGAGGTCCGGCCTCTAAGGACTCATCCTTTTTGTTCTCTCCCTTCTCACTTGTACTCTTCTCTTTGAAAATTTGGCTGAGTGTCAAACTTTACCTTTGACTTTTGGAGGTAAGCCTTCTATCTTACCCTCGATATTTCCTTTCTCTTCGTGGTTCCTTTTGGTTTCTTTCTGCATTTGGTAAGATGATGGCCCAATTCTCGAAATCTGACGGCCCGATGCCCAACGTCTGACAAAAGCATTTTTAGGGCTTCAAAACATTTTTTTCAAGCTTGTAAAAGTGAATTTTTGGGCATTTTTTTGTGCGACATTTTTTAGGTTCAATTTGAATTTTGAGTGCCCAGATCTGATTCTCAAGCTTCAAGAAGAACATTAATTGCATCTCTTACCTTCTTCAAGTGGATTTCATGGGCACCCATGCCCATTTATTGTTGATTGTTGACTTCTTGATGAATCTATGCCCCAAGTCATGATTTTCACGGATGACTCAAATCTTGCTTGCCATAGGCTTCATTGCTAACCTTGGTTAGAGTTAGGGTTTAGCTTGTGTTTGTCAATTATGCCTGATCTATAAAGGAAAAAAATGTATTGGTTTTAAGGGTTAGTTCTTCCTCTAGCTCCTCTGGGGTTTTTCTTTTTGCAAACACTATGTTTCACATTTTCCCATTTTAAAGATTAGCTATATGCCTTTATATTAATGAAGTTGATCATTGTTGTTGGTTCTCCCCTCTTGTATGTATGAGTAATCTTTCATTACCTTCATGTCTGAGTATTTTTTGCATTTTTATGTATGCATGTTGTGTTAAATTATTTGCAACTGTTGTGTTAAGAAATTCTCTTTCCTTTCAGCACCCTGTCAATAACTAACCTCCACATTTACCTCTGAAATCAACCAAATAGAGAGTTGTGTGTGTTCTTTGGTCCCCTTATTTGATGTATTGTGAAAATCTTAGCCAAGAAGAAGCGATCTTTCTAGCTTGGTGTGTCACCTCCATTTCCATTTCATGTTCTCCTTCTCCCCTTTTCCTTGTGAGTTGTTAGTAGTAGGTTTTCATGTGTTGGGTTGGATCAACACTTTGCACTAGGATTGAAAAGGAAGTTAGCCTTCTTTGGAGATTTGACCTCATACCCGCAAAGGTCCCACACTTTGAGGTATTTTGGATCATGTCATTGCAATGCTGAGCTCTGTGCTCAACAAGGTGCAATTTCATGTGACAACAGTAGCTTTATGTGTCTTGCTCATTGCCATTCATGGTGGTATAATCTTAACTACAACCATATTTATCTTGGAAGAAATGTGATAGTCATTGGCATTTGTAGTCATCTCCATGCTTGGGGGAAAGGATAACTAATTTTTGGGAGGTGTGCATTCTTTTCAAGGATCCCCCTTCCTCTCTTTCTACTTAAAATACCAACATAGTAAGTATGTTGACATTTTAAGTGGGGCATATTGTCCCTAGCTCATTGTTTGCATGTTCCCTTCTTAGTGATGATATCATACATCTTCTAGGAAGTGTGACCATTACATTGGTACTATTTCATTTTGACATTAACATTCTGACATTTCTTGCTTCACTTTGTTCATATAGGTCAAATTTTATGTAGCATTAGCATAGCATATTGATCATGTTGTGGAACCTTATCAAAGTTATCAGGAAGTATAACTTTTGGTATGGTTGATGTATGGGAGCTTGTAGACTTGGAATAAATTTCCCATTGCCACTTGTTTTGTGGGGTTCACATCTTGTAGACCTAGTGTTTATTTCCTACTCCTTTAGGCTCACCTAATGTATCGAATTGCACTAGCCCTTGTGAGTGTATTTTTCATGGTCACTAAGTATAACACAACTTGCTTTCCTATGGAGCCATGTGTTTCATAAGTTATTTTACATCATTATGAGTGTATTTAATGGACATGGAATAATACAACTTGCTAGTCCATATTTTTCTTTTCGTATTAATTTTGACATTGTATGTTTGTGTATCTTGTCTTGTTGCTTCATACATTCATGTGTGTCCCTTGGTGCTTATGTTGATTTTCCATGGGATCTTGGATCCTGGGGGCTTGTGCAACCCCTTTGATGCTTTTAATCGTATCCCATTGACATTTGTGCACCTGGACTCCTCTTGACATATATTTTTCTACTTTAGTGTGAGTGAGTGTAAGCTCATACTCTCACTAAAGTGGGGGCTAAATGTAGTGTAGAAAAAAGTACTCCTTTACATTTTCACACTATGTTTGCATCCCCTTAATTAATTGGACTTAATTAAGCTTCTAATTTCCTAAATTATGCATTCCTAAGCCTTATTATTCTCATTTTCCAAAGGGAAACTTATATTAAACAATTTCCATCATTATAATTTAAACACCTTGGAAATTGTGTGTCCTGGATTTAGGTCATAGGATCCATTCACCCAAGGGCGAATGGGTCCTCCTTAGGTGCAAAGTCCTAATTTTTAATATGTTTTTTGTGGCATTTTAATGATTCAAATTCAAGTTTCAAATGTCAGCTTGTGGAATCTATTTTTTGTGAAATTAGATAAACACCTATAAATACAGTTATTTTATCAATTCAACATGAAGAATTAAGAGACAACTTTCACAAGAGCAAATATTATTGTCAAGAGCATTGAATATAATATTTATCAAGAATCTACAATAGCATTCAAGATCATATCATCATGTCATTTTTTTCATTTTCTGTCATAAGAAAGTTGAGATCTAAGATGCCAAAATAGGGTTAGCTCACCTCAAGGTTGAAATCAATCTTATCCCTTTGTGATAATCTCTCTTTCTATTGAAATTAGGGGAAAAGGACACCTATATCCTATTTTTCTAGACACTTGGGACATTAGGATCCCTTTTTCTACATTTCAATTCCAAACTTAGAAATTCAGTAACACCCATAGGTGTCACAAATTTTGAACTACTAGGATTAGACACCATGATTTTCCTAGGTTGTGACCTTGTAATAGGAATAAAATTGTGATGAACTTATAGAATATGGATGCACATGAAGGTTGGTTTTCTCAAGAATTTCAAAAATTAAAATTTTGAGGATTTTGGAAAAAATGTTTTGATACTCAAATGTGTTGATCTAAATTTTAAAGGCATCACTGAGGGTATCAATTGTGTTAGGGAAGATATCAGATGCAGAAAACTAGGACCAAAGGCGTTATTATGTTTTCCAAAGGAGTCAAACTAGGATCACATGTATCACTATGTTAAAATATAGGTTTCAAACTGACAAAACTAGTGTAAATTAGATGTGTTGGAATAGATCAAAAGCGTTGATCTGTAGATCAAATGTATCATTGTGTTTTGTCAAATGCGTAAACGGATAATCAAAAGTGCTAAATGATAATTAGATGTGACAATATAATATCAAATGCATCACAATAATAGTCAGATGCGTAATTCTGAGATTGTACTTAAAATTTTGCTAGGGCTTGATTGATTTTGACTTATTTTGATTGGTAAGAGATAACAAACAACAAATAATAAACTAAAGCAAATGTGTCATTGCAAAAAAATCAAATGTGCCTTTTATGTTTAGATGTGTCAACTTACCTCAAAAGTGTCGTTGTGCAATTAGAGGCATCACTATAGATTTCAAGAGCATTGTTATAACCTCTTATGTGTCACAATAGGTTAAATTTGTTGTTGTGCAATCAGATGCATTGCTTGAGTTTTTTAAAAGTATTAATATGGGTTATATAGGTGTCACCATATTGATAGAAGCGTCAACTTATGTGTCAAATGCATAAAAAATTGTAAGAAGTGTTGTGTTAGGTTCAATTACGTCATTATAACCTATAACTTGAAAATCTCAAGAAAACTCAACTGAATATTAAATCAAAGACGTGGGTCCCACCAAGCATGCCAGAATGTGAATAGGAATAAATCGATAGAGAACGATTAATGGAATTCAATAGAAAATTAAGAGATAAAATCAATAAAACCTCAAAATTAGACCTATTGTGAATGAAGTGTGTGCATAATTCAAATGAAAGCAATCAAAAGAACATAAACTAAAATAAACTAATCTAACCTACTTTACCTCACTCGAAGATCCCTAGTCTTACTCCATTGTCAAAATTCTAAGAATTAGGTTGTTTTGTGTGATATGTGGATTGCTAATAAACATAGCATAACCTTGTTGTGCAAATTAAGATGAACTAAGTAGAGTTTAGTTGTTGAATCAAGGAGCTTGGATGCGAATTTGAGGAGGGATTCATTTTTCAACGAATGTTTGATTTATAGGTTTTTAGGACATGAGATCAATGGAGTGAGATATGAGATGAGATCGATGGATGAGGATTGATGAGAGATCAAAATGATCATACATGAGCTTGCATGAAAATATGAAGTGAAGTCACTATTTTTAGGAATTATCACTAAATTTAGCTCGGTCTCTAAATTTAAAGTTTTAAAGAATAAATATAGGACATGCTATTATCAAGAAATAAATAAAATAAATATTTTTATTTATATTTAGAGGAATGTGCACAAACTAAATAAATTAAATAATTTATTTAATTATGGAGGAATAATTATGAGAGATGACAAAGAATGCATGATTTAATTAAATAATCAAATAATCATTTAATTAAAAAAGGATGAGGGAAAATGGTTTAATTAATTAAATAAGTAAAAATATTTAATTCAAAGTGATAGATGAAAATTATGAAATAATGAAATAATTACAATTATTTAATAAATGGAGGGAAATGGGCTAGTTTAATCAAATAGTTTGAAATTATTTAATCAATAGTGATGAAAGAGGTGATGAGTGATAATGATTGGAAATGATGAATTAGAAGAATGCATTAGACATTTTTAGGTGTCTACAAGGGCCACATTTCTAATCTTTAGTTGTCGCCATTGATTTAAAATACAATCTAATAGCCATTATTTAATTCCAGAAGGTAAAGTGTACCCATAATTTTTAATGCTCATGGGGCCCAAAATTATTTTTGGATTGTTGATCTCTATTGAGATCAATGATCCAAAAGAAATTTTGGGCCACATGAACATTACAGATCACAAGTATACTTTACCTTATGGAATACAATGAGGGTTGCTATATTGTATTTTAAATCATTGGTAACAACTAAATATTATAGAGTCTACCCCTTAAACCCATTAATCATTGTCACCCTTGGGACCCCACCTTTCAATAATAATAATAATTTTTTAATGGAAGGTGAAACAAAGAAAAATATTACCCTAGACTTAATGTGATAAACCTAGGATTCAATTTTTTGTATTTGTGTGTGAGGTTTTTCTTATGTTTCATTAAGATGAAGATCAACAAGGTGTGTAGATTGAATTTCAACCATGAAGGTGAGCCAATTAGACTTAGATATACATCTTATTGCTTTTTATTTATATTTTTCTCTTTATTTCTATGTTGCTCATAGACATAATTTCTTGAATTTGGACATTTATTTTCAGCAAACAAATGAAGAACATACCAATAATCAGACACAATCATTTCATACACTTTAAAGAGGTATTTATCATTTCATTTTTTCATATTAATATATTTTAGGTGGCTTAGTTGGTTAAATTTGATATATTCTTTTTATATAATTATTTTATTTTTTAATAGACATTTTTTACAACTAGTTTTTTTTTTTTTGAGATTTCTTTTATACACATTCAATTACTTATTAATTTTTTATTTTTTTTAAATACATAAACAAAAAATAAAAATATATAATTGTATATAAATTTTCTAAATATAATTGAATTCATAAGGTATTGTAAAACATACATAAACTACTATGGATGATTCTATTTGATAATGCAATATTATTAGCATAGTACTAAATAATTACATATTAATATTAATAATATATTTATATAATTACAAATAATATATATAATAATTATTAAACTAATAATAATACTAAATATGGCCCTAGGAAAATTCATCGACGAAAAATTCACCGTCAGCAATTCATTGCCATGGAAAATTCATTGTCAAGTAAAATTCATCACCAGCAATTCACCGTGGTGGAAAATTAACCGCATAATACTTTTTAATATATATTTTGAAAAAATTGATTTTATTAAAAATATTAATGTGGTTGAAATTCCGCAGCGGTGAATTTTCCGTCGGTGAATTTTTCGTGACGGTGAATTGCTGGCGGTGAATTTTCCATCGATAATTTTTTGGCGATGAATTTTTTCAAATATTTATTTATAATATAATATTTATACAATTATTATTAATAATATATTATTATTAATTATAATTCTTTATTTTTCGCTTCTAAAAGAAGTGCAATGAAAAAAATTATACCTTCATTGTGCTATATTGATTACAATTTTTCCTACATTATGGTCATCTAGGGATGAAGCCTCCAAACAATCCATCTGGTCACCAAACTACTACAAGAAATGAAGCTCCTAAAAAGAATCATTCCAATTACAACCTTGAATCCTTACCAAAGTCAATGGACACTAAAGGCTAGAGTGACTATGAAACAACAACTTCATCATTTTAAAAATGCAAATGGAGAAGGAATTTTTTTTAGCTTTGATTTGTTTGACTCTAATGATGGTGAAATAAGAGTAACATGTTTTAATGTGATTGTAGAATAGTTCTATTATCATATAGAGAGTGGAGAAATGTTTACAATATTCAAAGGGACTCTCAAACCTGGTAAAACAAATTTAAACAATTTAAAAAATGAGTGGGAAATTTTGTTATAGAGTAATTCCATAGTTGATTTATGTTTTGAGGAGGATACATTGATACCAAAGAATTGTTTCAATTTCACACCAATAAGTGAACTTAAGGACATGGAGAGAAATTCAATGGTTGATGTCATTGGTATTGTTTTATCAATCAATCCATGTAATACAATATTAAGAAAGAATGCTACACAAACTCATAAAAAAAATGTTCAACTTAAGGACAATTCAGCTTGCAAAATTGACTTGACAATGTGGGGTGATTTCTGCAACAACAAAGGCCAACAACTTCAACAACTGTGTGATTTTGGAACTTGTTCGACTCTTGTTGTCAAGGCCACAAGAATTAATGACTATGGTGGAAAATCTATAGGAACAATTAGAAAAACCCAGCTTATAATAAATCCAAATCTTCCAAAGTCAAAACACTTGAGATCTTGGTTTAATATAAAAAGAAAGAATATTACTTCTCATTCTATTACAGAGGAAAATTCATTTGTTAGACAAGCTTTAATGTTGAAAACTGTGGAACAAATTAAGGATAAGCGACTTGGTATATGTAATACAATTACGTGGATTTTGGTTAAAGCTACGTTATCTTTCATGAAGTATACAATTTTTTATTACATTGCTTGCCTCTTGGAGATTGAAGGTAAAAAATGTAAAAAAAGGGGTACACAAAAATGAAAACGATAATTGGTATTGTCAAAAATGTGATAAGAGTTTCCCTAATTGTGATTATAGATATCTACTTCAATACCAAGTGCAAGATCATACTAGTTCAACTTGGGTTATTGCTTTTGAAAAATTAGGAGAAGAAATTATGGGTGTTACAACAAAGAAATTATATATATTGAATCACGAAGATCAAGATGATTTCAAGTTTGGAGAAATTATACACAAAGTACTTTTCAAGAAATACATATTTACACTTTGAGTGAAAGAAGAGAATTATAATGATGAACAAAGGATAAAGTGCACAATTATGAAAACAAACGGATTTGATTGTTCATCTGAAAGCAAGGTTCTATTAGATTCAATTGGTAAAGTTTAGGTTTTTCATAATTTGAGAAAAAAAACATGTAAAGATTTGTTGTAAAAAAGGCTTTGAAGTTTAATGTCACAATATAGATTTTTGGTTTGGATTTTACCAAAATATTGATCTCACCAACTTTGAACATTTCTTGCAAAAACATAATATCAAATATTGTTATAATTTTCTATACTCACACTTCTTTTACTAATCAAACAAAATTTTGAGTTGGGACATATTCGATTTTCCATAAAATGTTATTATAAATAATATATTTTAACATTTATTTTGTGGTTTAAAATTTGTAATTAATCTATTACCTTCAATTGTATTTAAATTACAAATAGTTTTCATATAAAAATGCATTATCTTACTCCAATAATCATTATTAACAATTATAAAATCATTTATCATTATATATTTACAATTCTAATTATTATTGATTATTATTTATCATTTTATACATATAACTTAAATTCGCATATTTTACGAATATATTTTCAATATTAAACTTTCACCATTAATGCTTTTATATTATTTGCAATACATTGATAAAATATGGAATAAATATTAGCTTAATTTCACAAATTTTTGGAATGTATTTCCAATATTAGATTTCACCCTTAATGATTTTATATTTTAACTAAAAAATTATAATAAGAATGTTACCTTTAATTATAATATAAAATTTTCTATTTCAATATAAAAATAATTTTATATACATAATATAATTCAACTTATTTCAAATAAACGATCTTAAATAATCTAATACAATTTTAATAATAAAAACTAAAATATAATATTAGACAATATGATAATTATAATAAAATATAATAATATAATAGTAATAATAGTAATAATATAATAATATGATAGTATAATAATAATAATATAATAGTATTATATTGTATAATAATGATAATATGTCATATATTATGAATAAATAGATAACTATAAAATAATACTAAATATAAGATTATAATAATTTAGTAGAATTTAGTATGAATAATGTATGCAAGCATTGGTTTTGTTAATAAAATTTGAATTATATGAATATTTAATTATTCAATTCAAGGTTAAGTAAATGATTTGTTAAAATATTTACATTTTTTCTATATCTAATAATATGAAAATGATTTTGTTAACTTTCGAATATTAATTTAATTTTCTTTTCTTTTAGATCATGAAAAATATCAATGCTCAAAAAAATCAATTAGACAATTAGTAACAACTCCGGACTAAAATATATACATTGAAACACCAATCAAATCAATTTTTGAACATTCTCACAAGATTATCAAAGAGATCAAAGAACAAACCAACCTTACTGACACAGTGGAAGAAGAAGAAATACAACAAATGAAAGATATTGTACAAAAAATTCCATAAAATATGTATGAAAGTTGCAGGATTTTGTGCATTTTTAAAAGAAATCTACTATGATGAACAATACAAGCAAGGTTCATCCAACCAAATTATTGAACAATTTTAATTTTTTTAAAACGATAACTAATGTATTTGAACAAGGCCCATGTATAGTGTTTTCATTTATGTTAATAACTCATATGTACATACTTTGAAAAATACCAATGTATTTTCTTCATCGGATATCTCTTAAGATATCTTGTTTGTACATTAATTCTTATATATGTATCTAATTTCATACTTTTTTGTAAAATTGTCTTACATACATTTATATATCTTTTATGTATATAAATTCCCATACTTGTATATTCTAAAGCAAATGTTTGTTATACATATTTTTTTTTTATGCATTGAATATAAGATAATCTAAATTTAATATATTAAACTAGATAATAATATACATTAATAATAAAATATATTCTTAAAGTTATTTTATATTAAATATAATATAAATCAAATCAAATGATATAATATAACTATAAGAAATACATTCAAAATAACATTCAAAAAATAATTGATATAATTAAATTCTTCAATAGTGATGGCGGCCGAGGAAAGGGTTACAGAAGCACGGGTTGAAGAAGCACGAAGTTCAGCAAGGATTGTTGGTGAAAACAAAACTGAGAAAACAATATGCTTGACTGAAAATAAAGATTCACACCAAAATATCAAAGAGGAGGAAATTGAAATCAATCTCATGAAATTTGTTCTCGAGGAAGCAGAATACTTTGAACAGACGATAGTTATTGGACGTTTCCTAGGAAGGAGATTCACCCGGAAGGAGATTGGCGCATGGGTCATTGAGAATTGGAAAACTGATCCAATAATAAACTTCATGCCGAGAGGTTTCTTCGTTGCGTTCATGGTGAATGAAGAAAAACAAAAAGAGATATTGGACAAAGTTGACTGGAAAAATGGAAACTCTTATCTTTATTTGCAAAAGTGGGAGAGAATGAGATTGTACAGCTTGCCCTATGAATATTGGTCAGGCAAATGTTTAACAAAAATCAGAAACACGCTGGGAACAACATTGGAGGTGGATTTAAGGGACAATGAATCTCTCATTTACGCAAGAATAAAATTGTTGGCAATCAAGGATATTCTGGAGGAAATAATCTTGGCATATGGAAATATAAACAGGTTGCAATCGGTAGAAATAGAAAAATCTACCTTGTACTGTTTAAACTGCAGACTGAGAAACCACAACGTTAAAGATTGTAGGCGGTTACAAAGAAAAACCAAAGGAATTTGGAGACAAAAACAGGTAGGAAGGAGGAAGGTATTCAAGACGTGGATGGGATGATTCAGGAAGAGGAAGATAAAATGAAAGCCTGGGCAATTGTAGTTGCAAACACAAAAGAAAATGAAATTCCTGACTTTCAGCCCCAAATCGAAGAAGGTGAGATAGCGCCTCTAGAAGCCATGCCTGAATCGACCATCCAAAGGATCGAGTACAAAGAGGATTGGAATAAGGAGATCCTTGATGGATCCTCTCAAGATGAAGTAGATGAAATAGACATATTAGAAGAAAGACACATAGCACAATCAACAAAGGCATTATCGGCTGGGAAAGTGGGTAGAAAGACGAACAGGCAGAAGTGGGAAGAGGAGGGATTCATGGGCAATCAGCCTCTAATAAAAACTTACTTGACTAGATCCAGGGGAGGCAAATCCTCCCTTGGCAAAAGATGAAGATCTTAATATGGAATGTTAGGGGTCTGAATGCCCCTAACAAAAGATGACTGGTTAATCGCCAATTGGAAGTTTTGAAGGCGGATTTAATTCTTTTTCAAGAGACGAAATTGACAGGTTGTGAGAAGGAAAATTTTATTCTATCTTGCAAAAAATGGAAAGGGTGCTTTGCTGATGCAGTTGGTGCCTCTGGAGGTCTAGGTGTTCTTTGGAATCCTTCAATTATCGAAGCAACAATGATTTCAGAAAATTAAAATTGGATGCAGTTAGAGGTAAAAGTAATTCCCATAGCCTTACGTTTACAATTTTTAATGTTTATGGTCCTATAAAAAATGAAGAGAAATTAATGGTTTGGAATGAACTAAGTGCATCCCTTCCAGAACAAAAGGCAATTTTTTTTGGGGGGGGTTGCTTTAACACAATTTTAATGTGGGGGCAAATAATCTAATAGACATAAAAACAACAAATGACACTTATACGTGGACCAACTGGAGGAAGGGTTTCACTAATATAGCGAAAAGGTTGGATAGATATTTCATGACAGAAGATTGGAGAATGCCCCCCAAAAGCCATGATTAGGCCAGTTTTTTTTTCTGGCCACTTTCTGGTGGAACCATCTTTATGTTTAAATACAAAACCGGTAAAAGGGCAATTCAAATTTGAAAAGATGTGGTTAAGGCACGAAAGCTTATTGGATAATATGAAAGAATGGTGGAGTGAGCCTTTGAATGTCAAGGGAACAAAGATGTTCCTATTTCAAAAGAAGCTACAAAAAATGAAAGAAAGGTTAAAAAACTGGAATTTAAATGTTTTCAAAAATATTTTTGAAGAAAAATCCAGATTGGAGGAAGAATTGGAAGTTTTAGGAGAATTTTTTTTTGAAAGAAGGAATGAGATGGGAGGAGTTTGAAAAGGAGAAAAACCTTATGGCGGAATACAACGAAGTTCTGGCGCGTGAAGAAACATATTGGAGATCCAAATCTCGATAAATGTGGTTAGAAGATGGTGACCTGAACACAAAACTCTTCCATAATTCAACAAAATGTAGGAGAAGCTGGAATAGAATAATGCAAACAAAGGATGAGGGTGGAAACATTGTTTCAGACGAAAAATAAATTTAAAGGTTGGGAGTTACCTACTTTTTTATCTGTATTAGGGGGTGAAAATATGGCTGAACCTTTGGATTTCAACCTACTGGAAAACTTAAGCTGTAAGATTTCTAAAGCAGATAATGAAATGCTGTCAAGAAAGGTAGCCAAAGAAGAATTAATGACTACTTTATTTGAAATGAAGCCTGAAAAAGCATCGAGGCCAGATGGATTCAATGCCCTCTTTTATCAAACTTGCTGGGATTTTATGGGTGGTGAAATAACTGTAATAGTGGAGGAATCGAGGAGGAAGGAGGTGATCCTGAAAGACTTCAACAATACAAACATTGCATTAATTCCGAAAAAGGATAATTGTGAGACCTTCTCAGAGTATAGGCCAATTGATTTATGCAATTCAATCTAGAAAATCATCACCAAAGTCATGGCGAATAGGCTAAAAAAGGTGTTGCCCCCTGTGATTTCAAAGGAACAGTGTGGGTTTGTGTCGGACAGGAATATAACAGATGGTATAGTCATTGCTCACGAAGTGGTGCATTCATTAAAATCCTCAAAACGAAATGGAATGATTGTCAAATTAGATTTGTGCAAAGCCTATGATAGGGTGCAGTGGTGTTTCTTGATAAAAGTAATGGAAAAACTGGGTTTCACGGAGAAATGGTTGAAATGGGTATTTAGCTGCATATCGTCTCCCAGATATTTTGTGCTTGTCAACGGGACTCCCTGTGGTTTTTTTCAAAGTACTAGAGGCTTACGCCAGGGAGACCCAATTTCGCCATTCTTATTTGACATTTTAGCGGACACACTGAGCAACCACATTGCATATCTTTGTAACCGACAAGTTTGGAAAGGTGTTAAAATTACTCGCTCACTCCCAGTGATCTTGCACCATTTGTTTGCCGACGATACTCTTCTATATGGTGAAGATTCGACTAAGGAAGCAGAGGCTATAAAAAATGCAGTTGTCTTGTTTGAAAAGGAATCGGGTCAGTTGGTAAATTTGGAGAAGTTGTGTGTTTTCTTTTTCAATGTTCGGAAGAAAGTCCAAAGGGCAATCCTTGCAATCTTAGGGTTTAGCAGTGGTGCGTTGCCGACCATGTATTTATGGATCCCTCTTTTCTCGGGACAGGCAAAGACAAACCTGTGGGAAGAAACTATTCGCAAGTGTAAGGGAAAAATAGGTAATTAGCGTGGGCACTGGCTATCGTTGGCTGGGAGATTAACTCTAGTCAAAACAGTCTTAGCGGCTGTCCCAATCTACATGCTGGCCTGTGTGGCGCTAAAAATAAAAGCGGAGCAGCACATCGTAGGAATTCAAAGGCACCTATTGTGGGACGGTTCAACTGAGCACCATCGCATCCCTTTGATCAGCTGGGATACACTAAGCTGCCTAAAAATGGAGGTGGGGCCGATATCAAAGATCTGCATAGGCAAAACTTGGCACTCGATGCGAAGATGACATGGAGGCTTTTTGCAAATGTTGATGATCAATGGGTGAAGCTTTTAAGGCATAAATATCTGGATTCGTTGGAGGCAGACAAAATTTTAACAATCGCAAATCTAAGGAGGGGCTCAGCACTATGGAATTTCATCCTAGATAGTAGGCATTTGATCACGGACCATCTTACGTGGGCGATTGGTGATGGTGAAAAAGCCTCCTTTTGGATGGACTCGTGGAATGGTTATGGGCCGTTAATAATTTTTCCTGGCATGGTGGAAGCGTCTCAAGCAGCAAGCACTTTGGGTGGCAAGGTGTGTGACTATGTGGCCATCATCAATAACAATGGGAGAAAAGAACATGTCTGGAAACAATTGGATATGATATCAAAAGTTCAAAGACACACTCTGGAGAAGGAGCTTGTGAACATAAGCATCTTTTTCACAAATGAGCCAGACCAAATAAAATGGTGCGCACCTAAATCGGGCTCATACTTAGTAAAATTGGGATATGAAGTCCTCAGAAGGGAGCATTTGGAAGGTGGTTGGCCGAGTAATCTCTGTTGGAGCAAATTTGTTTTACCGAAAGCAAGTGTTTTCGCTTAGACGACGCTACATGGTCGAATATTAATAGGTGAACGCCTAAATAAGCTTGGCTTTCAGCGGCCTTACATATGTGTTTTATGCATGAATAGTGTAGAAATAACTAACCACATCTTTGTAGAATGCTTGTTTGCACAAATGTTGGAGCTTCTTTTGCAGGAAATTAAAATGGCAAGGTCCTTTACGAAATACTGTAAAGGCATTTTTTGAGGCTTGGTCGTGCCTTGGTAAGGGTTCAGCATTGTCGGGTCTCTGGTTGGAAACGTCGACAATGGTAATCTGGCAGCTTTGGCATGAACAAAATATGTGAATCTTCAGGTATAAGGCACTTCCGTTAAGTTCAGTGCTCAGTAAAATTGAAAGCAGTATCATTGAACATTTCAATTCAAAGGCCTCCAAAAAGAAGTTCAGATTTTTCTCTGCATGGGATGAAGATATGGTAAATAATTGGTCCCTAATAAAACCCTCGAAAGGTGCTAAGATGAAAGATAAATCTCAAAGAGCAAAGGAAAAATGGGAATTGCCTCCGAGAGGTAGACTCAAATTAAACTTTGACGGGTCCTCGAGAGGCAACCCGGGGCCGTCAGGAGCAGGCTTTGTGATAAGGAACTCAAATGGTGAAGTGGTGTGGGCTGCATCAATAAAGTTACCTTTCAGCACAAATACTATGGCAGAGGCGAACGGTTTTCTCGAAGGTCTAAAATACTGTGCTGATAATAACATTCAAGACATCGATATTGAGGGTGACTCATAAATTATAGTTCGGGCAATAATCTCCAAGAAGGCGATAAGTTGGCACCTTCAGGCATGGATAAATTCAGTTGTTCCACTTTTATCTTGCTTGGTCAACTTCACTATTCGCCACGTCTTTAGAGAGGCGAACAAAGTGGCAGATCTTTTAGCAAATGCGGGTGTAGTCCAAGAAGTTACTTTTAGATCTTCAAACTCCTCTCTTCCATGGCCAAATGCTTGGGAACTCATTTCCAGTGACAAAGTAGGATAATGCATGGTTTTTGAAGGTTCGTAGATTATTTTTTTTGGCAGTGATCAGATCCTTTGTGATCGGTCGAAGCGTTGATTTTTCATCCAGGGGGAAGCTCGAAATGAGTTGCAGGTTTTTCCGCTCTGTGTAGCTTCATCTATAAAGTCGTCACAAGGTTGGTGGCTTCAAGGGAGAGTCTTGGCTTCGTCATGGCTATGGTGGTGTTGGTCATTTGTAGCTGGTTCTGAAGTTTAGAAGGGCGTGCTGAGTATAGAGAAGTTATTATGGAGTCTTATGCTGAGACGGTCCATGGCGCTTCCAAGGTGTGAGGAGTGGAGCAAGAATAGGAAGGTTAAAGTGGCTATTGCCTAGTTCAAGGAGTGGTGGTAGAAAATGTCTTGATCATATACAAATTTTACTGTCAGAATCTGTCATTGACAAGATGACAGTAG
Organism: Sequoiadendron giganteum; assembly: GCA_007115665.2. Classification (NCBI taxonomy): domain Eukaryota; kingdom Viridiplantae; phylum Streptophyta; class Pinopsida; order Cupressales; family Cupressaceae; genus Sequoiadendron; species Sequoiadendron giganteum. Next base: position 346,228,087 of record CM021105.1, on the reverse strand, counting down.
TTAGGTTGGATATCATTATGAAGTTGTGTGATGTAATTGATTTTTTCCTTTTGAATACAATGAGTGTTACCCTCTCTGGTAGCGATTTGTCTAACAAAAAAACATTCAAAAATTAATTAATATATCATATTGCATTAAAATTACGTTACAATCGACAAAATAAACATTATAACATATTTTAAAATTATTATTGATGTTACAAATAAATATAAGTCAATTGTTGAATTTATATCATATTGTATTTTCTTAATTATTATGATTTATTTTTACTAAATAAATTTTAAAAATTGGTTTTTGATACTAGCTATGGTATGACCAAAGAAACATTTGAATTTGAGGAACAAAGGAAACAATATCAAAGAGAATACCAAAGAAAATATATAAAACAACAAAGGAAGAAAATGATTAGTGTAGTTAAGGATAAACAAAGGAAAAAAATGAATGAAGCAGATAGACAGAGATATGCTAGAAAAAAATACAATTAACAATACAACAATTAGAAACATATAATATAGGGGAAGGAAATATACACATTAATATATTTGTGTAGACATGTAAAATTGACTTGACACCTATCACACAACCTCGAACGACATCAAACAACACTGAACGACATCAAACAACACTGAACAACATCGAACAGCCTCAAACAACATCAAATGATATGGAACATCATCTCACATCATCTCAGAATGACTCAAAATCATCATGTAACACTTTAGAATGACTCAGAATCATCCCGTAACATCTCAGAATGACTAAAAATCATCCCATAACACTTTGAAATGACTCAAAATCATCCTGTAACATTTCAGAATAACTTAGAATCATCCCATAACACTTTAGAATGACTCAGAATCATCCTGTAACACCTCATAATAACTCATAATCATTCATAATGTCTCAAATCATCTCAGAATCACCCTGAAACAATTCAAAATCATCTCGTAATATCTCAGATAGTCTCGCATCATCTCATAATCATCTTGGAATGCTCAAAATCATATTGCAATGTTCCTGCATTACACCACATCACATCACATCAAAACAACATCAAAAACCTAAATTCTTCTATTAATTGAATAATACAACATTATTTAATTAATTCACTTTTTCATCATTTCAGACAAATTTAATAAATTTCATTTATTTAATAAAGTCCCAAAAACCCTAATTCCTTTATTAATTAAATAAAATAACATTATTTAATAAATTCCTAATCCCACCTTATTTCGTCTTGATTAATTAAATAACGCCAATTATTTAATTACATCGCTAAATCACCTTATTCCCCTAAGTGGATTAAATTATTAAATAATAATTTAATTACAACACTTTCCCTCCAAAAATTGAATTAAATCAAACTATTCAAATCAATTATCAAAAATCAAATCAAACTAATGCAACTTTGTTTGCAAAAGTCAAACTTGATTTGCACATTCAAACTCCAAACAAGAATTAATTCATATTCCTCACCCACTTTTTGATTGAGCAAATTACAATTGTTGACTAAGCAATCTAGTTTGTTAACTAATCAATCTATTATGTTAACTAAGATATCACATTCCTAACTAAGCCATCACAAACTTGATTGATCAATCTATTTTGTTAACTGATCAATCACACCCCTGATTGGCCAATCTATTTCTCAATCACACAAATTGTGCAATCCACTTTGCACAATTATCTCATGTCTAAATCCTCTCAACACACTTCGATCGTTGATCTGAATATTCTTCAAAATGATCTTGATCGTCCATTTCAAATCTCATTTTCTATATAACAAACCCCTTTCCTCACAAATAAGGATCAAAGAATCAACATACATTGAGCATCAAAGTGTTGTCAAGATCATCCTTGAGAGAGCTTCATCCATTGTCTTCGATCAACCAAACACAACAAGCATTCATCCACACTTTGCACACAAACTTTGGAGGCTTCATTGTGATAAGAGCAATCCAACATCAAGCGAATACGCTCTGCTACGAGATGGTGAAACTATCTTTTTCTTTCATTTCATATGATAATCAATAGGTTTCTTATTATGTTTGCATTATTATAGTTCAATTTCATACGTGTAGGAGTTTTTAGATTTGAGATTTAAGCTTTTTGGTTATAGATTAGATTTATTCATCAGATTACTTTCATGTGCCTCTTGGATCATTAATCTAACATTCTTCTTCCCCCTCACACATTTTGGAATCACTATATACCCTAATAGCTTTCCAGAGGTTACTTTGAACACACATTTCTTAGGGTTGAGTCTCATATTGTACTGTTCTAATCGATAAAATACCTTTGCTAGGTTTGTCAAGTGATCCGCCCTTTTGATTGATTTTGCTAAGATGTCGTCCACATAGTCCTCCATGATTGTGTGTAGCATGTCATGGAATATGGTCGTCGTCGCTCTTTCATAGGTTGTCTCTGCATTCTTCAGACCAAAAGGTATTACAATCCAACAGAAAGTTCCCCAAGCACAAGTGAATGTTGTTTTGTGTTAGTCATCTGGAGAGATCTTTATCTGGTTGTATCCTGAGAAACCATCCATTAAGGAAAGCATCTCATGCCCTACTATTAGATCTACTATCATGTCAATGCTCGGTAATGGAAAGTCATCTTTCAGACAAGCTTTATTCAAGTCCCTGAAGTATGTACATATCCTTATGCCCCCAGTAGGTTTGGACACTGGTACTGGGTTCAATATCCATTGTGGATAGTCGATGGGTCTAATGAAACCCACATCTAGTAACTTCTTTAGTTCTACCTTCACCAATAATGCTATCTGGGGATGCATCTTTCTGAGTTTATGTTTGATAGGCTTCGCTCTAGGGATGATAGCTAGATGATCCACCACTAATGTTGGATCTAGTCTAGGCATGTCGACATAGGTCTAGGAAAATTTTATCTTTCTCTCGTTGATGAACGTTGTGAAGTTTTATTTCTCCTTAGGATCAAGTGATGTTGCATGGTATGTTATCTTTGGGTCCTTTACTGTACCAACATTTATGGATTATGTTGCTTCTACCAAGAGTGTTGATCTTTCTTGATATTCGGATATGGGGAGATCGAATCCTCCATCTTTGGGTGCCTTTGGGAGGTTTTCACCTTTGGATGCATCCTTTATTTTTCTCTTTTTTGGATCTGATAGAGCCACAGTGTGGTTTTCTCTAGGGGATCATATCTTTATGTTTTTCTTTCATTTTTGTGATTGGAAAATTCAATCTCTCCACCGAAGTATGCCTCTTGTTCCAGTTCCATGATGATCCCTGCTTTGTGATCTCTTGCTGGTATGTTTGTTTGAAGTCCCATGAACTCTGCGATGGCCTCATCATTCTAGAATTGATCTAAAACATGTGCATGTTGTTGTTGATCCCAATCTATGAGTTGAGGATAACACAGTGGGAGACTATTATCTTGGTTTGCAAAGCTTACAGAAGTAGGTGAAAGGGTCAAAATGGCTCTAGTGTCTTTTTCCCACTGGATATCTAGGTCATCATTACTAGAGTCGATGGAATCATATCCTATGACGAAGGAAGGAGAATCCCATTCATATTCGTTAGAGTTTGTTTCAAAATGGTAATAGATGTTGGGAATGGTTTCCAAGTATTGGAAAGGGAACCTATCAATTCTAAAGTTGTCAAATAAGTCTTCAATGGGTAATTCGTTGTCCATGACATGGTATATATCTAGTGCCTTAACACTAGCAAAAGTTTCTCGTTTCTTCCAAGAGGTTCATCTAGTTTTTGGGATGACCACGTCTTTTGGTTTATAACCTAACCCCATATTCTCCTGTCTTTGTTCCACTATGATAGGCTCTGATCATCCTTATTGTGTCGCCCTAGGCCACCTATTCCATTGTATGCCATTTGTTTGACTAATTGATACCCCTTAGTGTTAGGATTAATTAAAATGGGTTGTGGCTTTTGTGTTTCTTTTTGGTCATCCTTGTAGATCATAGATGAAAGGTCCTCCTCAAATATTTCTTCATCTTTCATGTCTCCCCATCTGGTAAAAATAGTGGGTTTGGCTATCATTTGTACTATCTAGATCTCTTTTGGACCTCCATATACTCTAGGTGTTGGTGGGAGCATGCCAATGCAAAATGCTTGGTTAAAATGGTAGTACCCATTTCCCTTGACAAGTACTTGGATCTTGGTTTTTTCTTTTGGTTGTTCAGTTGATGTGTTTTTAGTGGAGGTTGATGGTAGCATGGAAGGGTCGATATAAGAAAATGAATGGAAGGCTATATCATTACTAGGCACACATTGGTTTTTATTGTATTTCTCCTCCAACTTCACACAAAAATGGAAAGGTTCAAGATCAGCGTATAATGTTACTTCCTTTTCTTCATGGGGAAACTTTAGGAAATGATGGAAAGTGGAAGGGATTGCTTGTAATGCGTGGATCCAAGGGCATCCCAGGAGTAGGTTGTATGGTAACTCAAGATCTAGTACTTGACAAGTAGTTTCTATTACTACTGGTCCTATCTGCACCGGCAACCTAACTGTCCCTTCAAAATTTATCTCTAAGTCATCATAAGACCTTATGGTGATACTCTTTCCTTTGTCAATCACGTCATCAGAATACCCCAACTGTTTTATGAATTTTAAGGTACAAATGTTTAAACCTGTACCATTATCTATCAACACTCTTTTGACCATGGTTTTATGAACACTAACCTCTATGTATAGAGATTGATTGTGGAATGTTCTTTGTGGTAAAAATTTCTATGAAAAGACTAAGTGATTACTTGTAGTGATTTTTCCAATCATGGCTTGGAACTGATTGGGATGAAGGTCATTAGGGACTAACATTTCCAAAGCTTTTTCCAATATCTTCCTATGTGCGGGTGAAAATGTTAACAATTCTAGGATTGAGATGAGGGCATGTGTCTTTTTTAACTGTTCCACAATGCTATAGTCACTTGGTGACTTGATTGTGGGTTTGGGAGGTGCTCCTTGCATTGTGACTCTTCTGTGACAAGTAGTTATGTTGCAATTTTTGTCTCCTCCTCTAATCGTTACTACATTTTCCCTATTGTCATCAACTTGTGATAGGGTTCCTAAAATTGTGTCACTGTATGTGTAATTAGCATTGTGGTACTCTTTTCCTTTCCTTTATCATTCCTCTTAGCATGGTTTGGAATTGGGTTTGAGTATATTTGTAGGTCCTTATTTCCAAGACGATGATCAATGTCTACTTCCCCTTTGTCTATTAAGTCTTGAATGATATGTTTGAGGTGCATGCAATTATTAGTCGTATGTCCTTTGATCATATGGAAATCACACAACTCTTTCTCATTGTACCATGGTGTCTTAAAGCTAGGTTCCTCATAATTTGGGTGGTTGTTTGTTTTGATGAGGTTCTATTGTACTAGTTTACGCATGACGATCTCAATTGACTCACCTAATACAATAAATTGCCTCCTAGGTTGATCATATTGCCTTTGTTGCCCTCCCTAATTTGTATGTTGGTTTACAACCTGATTGTTCTTGGGATAGGTAGTTTGGTTGATTTGTGTGTTGTTGGGACCATATTTTGTTTGTGCCACCTGTGGTTTATTTTGATTTGTGTTATGTGTGTTCCATACTGCTCTAGCATCTACCACTCCATCATTTGTAACATTCTTATTTTTAGCTCAGATTTTGGGTTTTTCATTTGAGCTAGAGGGATTTTGTTTTGAGTTATTTCTCTTTAAATTTCCTCTTTCTATGAGAGATCTCTTAATATGTAACCCATTTTCGATTGTTTCTTCAAAGTCTACAGGACATAGCATAGTGAGCTAATAGTTTATTTCAGGCAAAATATTTTTGATGAATATATCCACCAACTCCTTGTTTGGAATGGGCCATTTGCTTCAACTTGCTTTGTGTCTCGATCTTTGCAAGTAGGAGGTGAAGGACTCTCTCGGGTTTTGTTTGATCATGGAAAAACTCATGATGGTGACATCTTGTTCTATGTTAAATGCAAAGTGGATTATAAATTTGCTAGACAACTCATCAAAAAATTTGATTTCAGGTTGCAGATGACTGAAACACTCCATAGCATGACCTGTAAGGCTACGTGGAAAGAGCCTCATGAGATAGGTATCATTGTTTTTCACCTCCATACATGATACCGAGAAGTCTCGTACATTCTCTATTGGATCTCCTACTCCTTTGTACTTTCTTTCAAACCTGGGTATCTCAAAGTTTTATGGAAAGGGTAGTGTCGGAATGGATCAATCGAATGGGAACAGACAAATTTCCTGCATGGTGTAGGTCATCTTTTTTTTTCCTATTTGCATATCCACTATTTGCTGGGTGAATGCATCTAGCTTTAGTTCCATCTCTAGTTTTGGTACATGTGTTTGCAAACCCTGCATGTAATAACCTTGTTGTCCTATCAAGTTTTGGTTATAGTTCAGGTATTGTGAAGGTACAAGACCTTGATAGCTATATGGGATGTAAGGAGGGTTAATTCCTTGTTGTGGGGGTGGAACATATAGAAGGTTTCCATGTTGATGCATTGGCGAAACACCTTGTTGTTGGGGCGACTAATTGAGGGTGCTTTGTGGCACACCCTACAAGGTAGGACTAAAATAAAGGTTACTCTAGTGATGCGTTGGTGGGATACCTTGTTGTTGGGATGACTGATCGAGGGTGCTCTGTGGCACACCCTACTAGGTAGGACTAAAATGAAGGTTTCCTTGATGATGCATTGTCAAGACACCTTGTTGTTGGGATGATTGATTAAGGGCACTCTATAGCACACCCTGCTGGATAGGACTAAAATAAAGGTTACCCTGATGATGCGTTGTTGAGACACCTTATTGTTGGGATGACTGATGGAGGGCACTCTATGGCACACCCTGCTGGGTTAGGACTAAAATAAAGGTTACCCTGCTGATGTGTTGGTGGGACACTTTCTTGTTGATATTGTTGATTGTTTCGAGGAGGATTTTGTGTTCCACCTTGTTGGAAATATTGGTTATTTTGAGGGGGGCCTTGTGTTCCACCTTGTTGAAGATACTAGTTATTCTGGGAAGGGTCAACGTTGGATATGTTATGAGGTATGTATTGAGATGTCCCCCCTTGGTACATCTATGCTACTGTTGCTTGTTCAACCTGATTTGTTTTTTTGAACAAGGGGTTCTCTTTAGGTTGATCATTATTTTATGAGAACACTGGTGGAATATTTGGTCTTTTTGGAGGTTGGGTTATTTGTCTCACAACTAAGTTGTCCCCTAAGGGAATAATATTGGGGTCTTTGAGAGCTTCTACATTGAAATCCATGGGTAACTTAGCACCACTTTGTGCTAGTTTGAAGAAATAAGAGTTTGGGTCTTTTCTTAACAACCTATCCATTAATTTTAGAACCTTGGGGTCATTAGAATGTTCAAATAGTTCTTCCTCATTTATCTCTTCATCATCATTTACCTCCTCTATAATCACTTGGTTTGGGTCCTGGTTACCTTGTTCCATAACCTCCTTTTGTTTGCGGCTTATTTCCTCCTCAGTGAAAGTGTCTCTGTATACTGGTCTCTTCTAGGGATTTTCAAGGTCACTTGGCCTATAGCCCCATGGGCTACTCTCATCATTCATGATTTTTGTTGGTGGGATATTGGTGGTATTCTTGTTGGCTTCCATATTTTTTCTATGTTGGGATCTTGTGGTTGTCATAAACAACTTGGGTCTCTTATGGGAAAGTGGTATACTCTCTAGTTTGACTCCAATTCTAAAGACCTGATGTTGTCTGGTTCTTTCCTCTAGAGAAGTTCAGTATCATGGAAACAACTAGGATTTTGACCAAAGAAGAACATATATAACTCTAGATTGTCCTTGGAAGCACATCTATAGAAGTTTGCTACCAATTTGTTTATGTTTTTATGTAGCACTAAGAGGTGTTTCTTGAGAGCCTTTGGACTCAAATGTCTAAGTCTAAAATGAAAACCTATGGATTTTACCTTAGGAAACTTGACCTTGTTTGAGATCATGAAGGGAATAACTAGTTGACACAAATTCTAAAACTTGATGTTTCCTTACAGATTATGTAAGATACTGGAACTGTTGGAATGAACCCGTATTCTGATAATAGTAGAAGGAATACAAGTTTAGATTGTTCTTGGAAGCTCGTTTGTAGAAGTTATATACCAACCTAGTTCTGTTTTTGTGAAGTGCCCAAATGTGTTTCTTGAGAGCTTTCAGACTTAGATGCCTGAGTCTAAAATGATGACCTGTGGTCTTTATCTTGGGGATCTTGATCTTGCATGAGATCATGAATGGGATAAGTATTTCCATGCAGGTGGTGGTAAGATGGGTCTCTCTACTGCTATGTCAAATTTCTCTTCCTCTTCACCCAGGACAACTAATGTGGTGAGAAACTGGCGAGGTGTTTCATTCTTCTAAAAATTGAAGATTCTCAAGCTGCTTATGATGTCTATTTGTTCACCTTCAATATATGTGATACTGGGTTGAAGGATCGATGCTACAAGATCTAGTTGTTGAACTAGGGCAGTTGGTCGACAAATGGTCATAAAGTTTGATGGTGTTTTATGGGATGGTTGTTGTGAATCTCAAGACCCTAGGGTTTGAGTGCTATTTTGGATGACACTACTTCTTGGAAATCAAAATGTTGAAGAACTAAAGTCTATATTCCACTTCCTTGTCCAGAGGATATGTTTCGGGAAAGTCTACTTGTACTATTTGCAAGTCCCAAGTAACTGTTAATATCATGGATATTTGAGTGGAGGAATGACCTTAATGGTTTGTTTGATTTTGATTTCAAATAGGTAGGACGACAATAATGGATGTGGGACTATTTGACCTTTTGTCTTTCCAATTTGTTTTGTTTCGAACAATGATCTTGTGAACATATCTTTTTCAACTTTTCCTTCGTGTTTTTGAAGTATGGCAAGTGATAAGACAACACTTGGACTGACTCAACAAGCATGGACTTATGTGACCTTCATGTCTATAACTTAAGTTGAGAAATCACAACACCCAAGCAATAGTTCCCAATGTTTACTTTGATTAATGTACCCTGAAATCAAAGCCAAAATGTTTGGAAACCTTTAAGGAAAGATAATTTCAAAGGAGTGCAAACATAAGGTTTCTCTCACAAGTGTGCACTAAGTCAAAGGGTTTGTGGTTTAACCATCTCGTTCAGTGTTTGTTTTGAATGCATTCTTTTTATTTAAATCAAACACATTATTTGATGTCAATTTTTTTTGAATGTAATGGGCTAAGTTTAACATAAACTAGCAATTAAAACCCTAGAGGATATACACCATTCTCTTAGGCAGGCCCGCCTCATGCTTTGAAGAGACGATTTTACATGCAACTTATGTTGCGGGCCTGTAGTCGGACATGGAAAGTAACTTCTCGGAAGTAAATTCTGATGCACCACTTTCAAAGAATGTTTTTGGATAATAGGGTGGATTCTAAAACAATTTGGTTCTTAGTGATAACTGTGAACACATAAATCTGACAAACACTCGCTAACCACTTAAGGCTCTTTAACCGTTCCCATTCCACTTAAGGTATGGGATTAGGTGCAGTCTGTTGTTATCATGGCTTGAAGCTACTTTCTTATGAGTTCACAACCTTTAATATAGCCCACCAATAAACGTGCTTCGAGACCTTGCAATGAGTTCTCCAGCAGAGGATGTATCTCAAGGCAAGCCCCCTCTTTAAGGTAAACTTTAAAAAGAAAGTGCAATGCTCAAAAATGCTCTTTCGCTCACCCAAGATCACCAAAAGGTGCGAGGGGAGAAGATAAAACACTTTAGCTTTGCCAATCAATGAATGCACAGTGAAGAATCCATAGAAATTTGATTCATTTTTTATTCATTTTAAACACCTCGAGAGATGTTATCCCCAAAAAATTGTGAATAAACAAAATAAAGTTCTTTTTAAATTGCACCAATACGAAATGTTCAAGACATCAAACAATTAAGATAGCAATGGTGAAATATCATAAAGAAACATTTTTTCATTTTTATGAGCTCCAAATGAGGTGTTTCTAGAAAGGCAATCCTTGTCCTATCTTGGTCAACAAATGTACAAATGTGTGTGTGTCAACAAAATAAAAAATGATTTTGCTCTTTTTATGCACTGAAATTAAAGGTTCCTACTTATGAAAACATTAAATGTGTTCATTTTTAGAGCCCAAAAATGAAGTTTTTTTGTTCTTTTTACGAGCACCAAATGAAATTTCCTAAGTTAAAAAGCTTAAAATTTGTTCATTTTATCAACACCAAAATCAAGTGTGAGTTTGTTTTTGTTCATTTTTAGATTACTAAAATGAAAATTCCTAAGTTAAAAAAGCTTTAAATTTGTTCTTTTTAACAACACCAAAATCAAAGTGTGAGTTTGTTGTTCATTTTTAGAGCACTAAAATAAAAATTCCTAAGTTTAATTAAAAAGTATTTCAGCAACTGGGACCGATCGTCTTCCCTACAATAAACATGTTAAAGTTGTTGTAATCCTGCATCAAATTTGTCAATTCCTCTACACATCCAAAAACAAAACACCTGTTAGTGAAAACCTATTAAAAGAGTGCAGGATTGGTGCATTTGTCCATTAGAACAATTGCCCAGAATAGAAAATACAAATGCACAGGTTTCAGACAACTGCACAGGTTTCAGACAATTGCACAGTTTTAAAAACAAATGCTAAAAAACCCTATCATACAAATGCTAACTTAAGAAATTACAAATGCACCAGTTTTAGACAAATGCGCCATTCCCATGACAAATGCACAGTTCTTCTGAAAAATGTGTCATTCTTCTGACAAATGCGCAATTTTATTGACACACAAATGCTCAGAATTTTTGGACAGATGCTCAGGTCATCCAGACGAGCATGTGAAAACTATGACAGAAGCATTTTCGGGACCTGCAACTTCAAAAATGGCTCAAACAAATGTTAGAGGATGGGACAAGGGTCCCACCAGGCATGCCAAAATGTGTGAGGGGGAAGAAGGACACTATATTAATGATCCAAGAGGGACATGAAAGCAATCTGATGAAAAAATCTAATCTACAACCAAAAAGCTTAAATCTAAAATCTAAAAACTCCTACAAATACGAAATTGAACTATAATACAAGAATCCATTCGAAGATGGAATAGACATAGGCCCACATAAATCTAAATGAATAAGGTCTAAAATACACTTAGATCTATTTTCTCTACTATGGAAGGGGGCTTTTGTATTCTTACCCAATGCACAACCTTTGCAAGTTCCTTCATGCTCCTGGTTGAACTTCAAAAGACCCGTGACCATCTTCTCCATGATAGGTAAGGCTCGGAAATGTAGGTGAGCCAATCTTCAATGCCACAGATCACATAAGCTTGAAGAATCATGAACCAAAGCCTGCAATGGACATGTACAAAGCCTCTATAGACTTTCATGCCTAACCCCAATTACTTGAGCATCCTTAAAGCTAGGATTCTCCGTCCACACAAGTACTTTTCCTTTGGAGAAGGCAACTAGATATCTTTTATCTTCTAGGGCTGAAATTGAAATGAGATTGCGCTTGATTCCTGGAACATAAAGAACATTGCTCAACTGAAGTGTAAAGCTGAAATCCAAATGAAGAGTAGAGGTCTCAATTCCTTTCACGGAATAGCTTGCATCATCTCCGATAATGACTTGTTCGGAAGACTCTTTCTCCACCAAGCTTGATAAGTGCTCCTTAAAACCTGTGATGTGTCGAGAAGCACCACTGTCAATTAGCCAAGTGTCGGTGTTGGTAGGTACATTGCTTGACAATGCCGAGTAGAACAAGTATTCACATGTATCCTTTTGAGGAGAAGCATCATCAACATCTGCAATAGTGGCTTGTTGCTTGGGTCTAGTAGGACAATGATTAGCAAAGTGACCAAACTTATCACACCTAAAGCATTGAATCTTGGACATGTCTCTTTTCTTCTTGAAGGCGGGTGTATCATCATTTCGCTTATCTCGATTCCTCTTGAAGAACATTTTCTTCCCATTTTTCCTTTCTTCTTCGAAGCATGGGAGGCGAGAAAATGAATATCTTCATTCTTTGAACTTTGACCAACACCTCTAGCCACTAGCCTTGACTCTTCTTGAATGCAATCGACCCTTAAGCGATCAAACTTAGGAAGTTTGGACCTTGCACTAATTCCTTGAATGTAGGACTCCCATGATAATGGAAGACCATTGAGAGCAAGCATTGTGAAATCTTTATCATCAATCACATGACCAATTGTAGAGAGTTGATCTCTCAATTCCGAAATCCTCATGAAATAAGCAATCACTGTTTCTCCTTTCGCCATCTTCACATGGTGTAGTTGTTGCTTTAGTGCACAGCTGACGATTAGCCTTTAATATAAATCAAACATAATATGTATGCATTTATATTTAGTTTGATCTGAATATATGTCTTTCATATTTTTCGATGCTGATTAAAGATTTATACTTAGGATTTGGAGATTTCGATATAAATGATGATGATGATGCATAAATGCAATCATCATTTATATCTGACCGAAGCTATCTATCTTCAACAAATAATTAATTATAATTTCCAAGTAAATGTGGGTAATTTGTGTAAATTGGAAATCTATCATATTGTTATGATTTTTAAATGGAATGCTTTTAATTAATTTAAAAAGCAAGGGAAAGATTAATTTAATTATAAATTGGGGAAAAGTCGGTTGGTCTTCCGACAATGAACAACCTCTTTCGTTGTAAATATATTGGTTTTGGGGGATCCCTTTTTAAAAGTTTTTCACCTTTCTCCTCATACGGGAATCAAAAATGATGTGAAGAATAAAGAAGAAACAAGGACTCAAGTAGCTTCCAAATTTGCTCAAATCAGCATTGTCCTTCTCAGGAAAATGGTAATGGTTCTTTGTTAAATGAAACTTTCAGCTTTTTTTATATTTTTGGTCTGTATGAGGTTTGCATGGAATCATCTACTATTTAGTTGAGTTTATTGGATATATATCATGAGATCGGTGTTATTTTTATTTTTTGGTTAATTAGATTTTGAATATCGGGTAGTCAGGTTTCCACACTACAACAAATCCCTATGATTTGCTCCATATTTTGCTCTGTTTTTTGCTTCCACCCATTGTTTTAATGTATTTTTTGCCAATTTTTTGAAAACGTCGACACTATTTATGGGGATCGCGCTATTTTTGGCATTTATTTGCGCCGATCAAGACAAGTTAGCACTAATTTGCATCGATATTGGCTTCGAGTGTGTTGTCGCCTTTAGCACCGATATTGGCTTCAAGTGTGGGGCCGTCGTTAGCATCGAGTTTAGCTTTGATTTTAGCTCCACTTTTAGCTTTGACTTTAGCTTTGGGTTTAGCGTTGATTTAGACACCCATATGTCGAAGAGACTTATTTATATGTCTCATCGATGATGTAAAAAAATGAAATGTCAACAAGATACATGCATATCAAGGAGAGAATCACTTACGTCACATTGACAAGGTATATCTACAAGTGTTCGGCGAAACACAACTCTTGGATATAACGAAGTAATGTCGATGAGACATTGAGATATCAGTATGAAAAATAAGATTGTCTCATTGACACTCTTCAAGTAATGATCAAAAGTATACATCGCTATACCACTGGGAAGGTGAACAACATATGCGGTAGAGCAGTATACATTGCAACCCCACAACAAGAAGCCTTGAGCAAGGCGGTAGTGCAGTAAACAACAGAAGGGAAGGGAAAAACACCGCCATACCACAACAGGTATAATAAGAGATGACGGTAGTATGGTAATCGTGGCATCATTATAATTTACAACACTAAATGTAGCAAATCACTTCAGTGACAATCCATTTGAATAAATCATTTAAAAAATCAAGAATATAGCCAGCCAAAATACTCTAAAACTCTAATAAACATACTCTAAAATTTTTGTCGAAATCTTATTTTCAGGCATAGCCCGTTAGAATGGAGTTTTCATTTTAATAAACATACAATAAAACCTTTGTTGAAACCTTATTTTCAAGAGTAGCCCACCAAAATGGAGAAGTGTTTCAGTAAAGAATGACAGAGAATGGTAAGGAGATGTGCGTGATAGGAAGCATAGGATTCATTGTTGTTTATCTCATTCTTGCTCTGATCAACAAGGGTTACAATGTTTGCACTACTATTTTTAATCCAGGTATTTAATTGACATATGTTTGCATAATCTTTCGAAGTTATGATATTGCTATCAGGATTCAACCATGTAGTTTTGAGTCAAACTCATTGACCCATGTTTCATGAGTAGTGGTTCACAAGAACCCATCTCTCATGATAATTTATAATGACTTATTTATCCTATATAGGATTTAGAATGACTTCTTTTAATTTAAAAAAATAAATTAGATGCTTTTTAAGTATCAATGTGTCCTATATAGGGTTTAGAATAATTTCTTTTAATTTAAAAAAATAGATAAATGATTTATTTTCCTGTGATTAGATAATGTGAAGATCTCCTAATTCTGCCCTAGCACACTGTCCTCTTTCACACTATGTTCATTACTCCAGCTACTAGGGTTTTGCATTTGACATCTTTAATATCTTCATGATAGTAGCTTTTAAATAGATCTCACTCTTTGCTTTAATCTTTATCATGGTAACCACTCATTGCCTTGCTTAAAATGTTGCCTCCATAAGCCCAATAACATGTTTTAAAATCATTGTTTCCAGTGATTGACCATTAAGGTCTCACTACTTTCATCAAGAGACAATGAGATTTTTATCTTCAAACTTAAAGCATTATGCAGGATAACATTGTGAATTGTTTGTTGTGTACAATTTGATTTTCTTGCACATTTACTACTTTGCTAACTACCTTTAAGACTGGATATTGCACCATCAGCTGCAATCTCAAACAACTCACTCACTGTCACTTGAAGATTCCTTTCATGGGCATCCTTGTATAAAATCAAACTATGCCCTATAGAGTGCCTACTTACTTACTAATATAGGGGACTCATTGTTTCATGGCATTTTGAGTTTTATTTAGAAGGGGTTAATATATGGCATTTTTATGTGCAAGAAGAATAGATTGTGATGCAATGTTCGGGTATGGATGGCTTAGGCAAAATTGGATTGCTATCAGTGTCATAACTAGGTTGGATTGTACCTTGAGCCGATGTGAAACACTTCTGGGTGTTCTCACTGAAGCAGAACTTGTGTGTAGGAATTTCCAAATATCCGATAGAGGAAGCTCCTACATTCTAAAGATAAAATCATAAATATGCTTATCCAGTTTCTGATCCAACCTTCCATCTTTAATATTCGATAGAGAAAGCTTGTACATTCTTAAGATAAAATCAAAAATTTGCTTATCCAGCTTTTGATCTAATTTGAGGTCGTGAATATCGAACAAAGAAAGTTCCTATGTTCTTTAAAATCATAAATTTTATTGGTCCAATTTGATATCCAATTTCAAGTCGTGAAGCTCCGACAAAGAAAATTCCTACATTCTAAAGATAAAATTATAAATATGTTTGGTCCAATTGTAAGGATTTGTCTTTTTAATTATACTTTTTGACATTTGTCTTGATACAAATTGTTACTTTAGAATTATGGTATTTCTTTTCTTCTAATGTTTTCAACCCTCATTTCAGGGAAGAGCTCTGAAGATGGTTCCTTCAAATGGAGACTACACTTTTTCGCTATAGGTTCCATCTAGAAACACCAAAAGCTTAGGTACTGTCATACTCAGGTACAATAGAGTTTGAGGTAACCTTGTTCTCCTTGATACAAAATGTTGTCCTTCAATCCCTCTTAAGCAGCATTCACTATTATGGACTTCATCATTGTACCTTTCATGCATTCGATTTAATTTGTTATGTGGAAATATGTTGTCTCTGTCTTTGCGAGTGATGACTATTGTGTGAGCTTTTAATCTACATGATTTCCCCTCATGTTCAATTCTTGTGACTGTTATGATGCTTGGGGCTGCTTACTTTGAACCAGACTGTTAATGAAAACTATCTTGGAATCCTTGATGATCAATTTTGTCAGAATCATGGCTATGTTGATAGTGGAATGTTCTTATTAATAAGGATAAATCTTGAGATTACCCCTTACCAACATACTCCACTATCCTTGCAAAGATTGATCTTTAATGCTTCATGGATGGTTTACTTGTGATTATCCTTCTCAAATGAAACAATAGGGCAACAGGTTGGGCTCAGCCCTTGTGGGAGCCACATTTCACCTCACATGTTGTAACCAGATAAGCAAAACAATAACCTAATTTTATCTATACCTGCACAATGAGAAAACATGTTAGATAAAACCAGGCATATGATAGATATGTTTGACAACTTTCTTGTTTTTTCTAGACATCTATGGTATGCAAGTTATTTGAATGCACATGATGATCAAATTATATGTTTATAGATGTATGCACATATTTTGACTGGTGATCCTTCATTTCTCTAACAACACTCTTCTCACTCAAATGCAGGGAACTTAGGAGCAACAAGGAAGACATCAACTTGGAGGCTTAGACAAGCGGGAAGACTGAAGATGATGCAAAACAAAGCAACTGGGATTCGTCATTGAGGCAATGATGGGTCCCCTTTCTCTTTATGTGCATTTTTCTCTTTTGTATCTATAAATGTATAGTTTTTCGATTATATGCATTCAAAATAGTCAGTTCCATGGCTTGTGTGGAATAACATACATTTACATTATCAGTAAAGACTACATTTTTGAAAGGATTGTGCAATCTTTCCTATATTATATGCATCTGTATAAGTGCAATCTACTAATGCAATCTTTTGATTTTGTTTATGCACGCGAATGCAATGTAGCAGAAATAAAAATGCACCTTACTTTTCATTTGAAAATCACAAAAGCTCTACCTGATTGAGCTATTATTTTTTGTGTCTTTACGAACATATGTTGATACAAAATGAATGGAAGAAGCATCCAAGTAATCCTAATTTTTTCTGCAAGATTGAACAATTTAAGGATATTGCAATAGGTAATTTGTATCGACACAAATAATCTTACTGAAGCATTACAAAGTTTAGGGCATAAGAATCATCCCTTTTTAAACATGGATTGTGTTGTAGCCAAAATTCCATCCTAATTATTTTTGC
This sequence comes from Sequoiadendron giganteum, assembly GCA_007115665.2. NCBI lineage: Eukaryota > Viridiplantae > Streptophyta > Pinopsida > Cupressales > Cupressaceae > Sequoiadendron > Sequoiadendron giganteum. The sequence continues at coordinate 346,211,002 of CM021105.1, read as the reverse complement.
ATACTTCCATTTTCACTCGTCTCTTACATCCACCATATGCATAGAATTCCTATCATAATAACTTAAATTTAATAAAATCCCTCATATGAGCTTCCAAATAAAACCCTTGATCACAACATCAAAGTGTATTCCTCCTTTGAAATACTCCTATGATTTCTCATAGCATATCGCCAAGACAACACCATGTCGATGAGAGTCCCTCCAAAGTCTCCCCAACATCAGCACAAAGCACATATCAAAAATGTAGATGAGACACCTCTATGTCGAAGAGACATATTTATATGTCTCATCGATGATGTAAAACAGTGAAATGTCAACAAGATACAGGCATATCGAGGAGATAATCACTTATGTCACATTAAAAAGGTACATCTACAAGTGCTCGACAAAACACAACTCTTGGATATAACAAAGTAATTGTTGATGAGATAGTGGCATATCGGCAAGAGACATTAACTTGTCTCATCGACACCGGCAACCAACATTGGAGGAACATAAGATCTAATGTTGAAGAGACATTGAGATATCGGTAAGACAAATAAGATTGTCTCATTGACACTCTTCAAGTAATGATCAAAAGCATACACTGTTGGGAAGGTGAGCAACATATGTAATAGAGCGATATACACCGTAACCCCGCAACAAGAAACCTTGAGCAAGGCAGTAGTGCGGTAAACAACAAAAGGGAAAGGAAAAACATCACCATACCGACATATCGAAGAAACAATGAGCATTTTAATTAAAATTCTCTTCAACAGTTATGAAATGATAATTAGTTTGATTGATGTGACTAACGAAAATATCGATGAGACTACCACTATTAATGAAGAACTTGATCATAAAGGTGGCGCGATAAAGTATCCTGAAATTTGTTAAATACGGCCTCAAAGAAGTTGAAATCACTGTGAGTTGTAATGATGCAATCATTTCAGTTGTATCATATCATGTTTGATGTATCCTTCTCATTGTATGTTGGGAGATATTGATGTAATTATGCAATCATGAAACAATTTATATTTATGTAATAAAAGTGATGGATGTACACCTTGGTATTATTATGTGATCATTGATGGAAGTATATTTGATGTTATGGATGTATGTATGATGTTCATTTACCTTATGCTATGGTTTTAAAATGGACACTTGTAGTTAGCTTATCATTGTTATAGGATTAGTTTATAATGCAACCATGATACCCTAAATGAAATTGCTAGAACTTATGTATGTTAGATGCATTATATGTTAGTGTGGTATGATTTACATTTTATATTAGTTTTTATTTATTTTTTAATTCTCATAATTGTTAGTCAAAAGTTTTGTCCTTTGGGGTTTCACGACGGGGCGTTACAATGGCCAAAATAAAGTGAAATATAATCCCTTACATAAATTATTTAATTGAAGGTTAGTTACGACTTATTCACTATATGCATTATTAATAGTAAACTCCCATATTGATCCAATTTGATTTTAATAGGCACATAGGGTACTAAGCATTAAAACTAATACTAATAGGTCCTAGAGATTGTCACATTTCCATTTGATGGAGAATTAAAAAAATCTTTATATTCTTGTATAAAATTTGATATTTTTTGCTTGTAAGCTAGCAGTATTAATTTTGGCAGCTTGATAATATGGACCTTAAGTTGAGTTTTGATCCTTAGTGTTCACATGTAATTAAGTTACATTTTACCAATTCAAAGGAATTCCTATTATTTTAATATTCATTCATGAATGGATAACGAGCATCCCGCTCCATGTACAATAATTAGAATTTGATTAGAGTTGTGTCATCACATGGATGGATTAATAAATTTTTTAATTATTTTATTAGGATTTTATAATGTTGCATATTAGTGTTCAAGGAATCCTTATTACAAATGTCATAAGCTTTCATTATAATGCAATTATGATTGTGTGTGTGTCTAGTGTGCAATGTCACATAGTCAAATAATTAACTTAGATCCTTCATATTGTTTCCTAATTTAGGACTAAGATAAGATATCAATCATTAATGTGTAAATTAAAAGCTTAGGGAACCCATCAAAGCCTCATTGCTAAGGGACAAAGCTAAAATCATTTTGAATTTCATTCATAAGCTTATTTTAAAGAATAATTAGACCCCTTAAATATTTATCCCCTTCAAACAAAATGGCCTCATGTTGGAAGATGTTATGCCCTTATGATGATATTTTATCTTTTATAATTTATTTTTGTTATTTCTATGATTCTAAAGTGCAATTTTTTTAAAGATAATGGTGGTCATTGATCAAGTGTTTTAATCCAATGGCTTATATATCTTTATTTGTTATCAAAGAATATGAATCAATCATCTAATCTTCATTTGATCCTAGATAGTTCATGGAAATCCTAAGCAACCTCATGAAATTTATCAAGGATCTCATGCACCATTGGATGACCCCCACTTTCATTCTTTCAACTATGTAGATGCTAGTAATGGTTACATCACATTACCACATTGCATCCTCTTGAAACTCACAAGGATTATTTGGGGTTTTCCTCCAAGTGATGTATCAATCATTTGCTAAATACATGATCTAATGTTATGTGTACTCATATGAGGCTCCATAAAGAATATCAAAATATCATTGTTCTATTGGTTGATAGTATTACACATCAACTACAATGGATCCTTTGTCCTATGCCTTATCAAGTTAGCATGCCTACTAGATGATGACATTGAAAATAAATATTACAACCTCTTGTACTTTATAGGTGTTGTGCAAATAAAAAAAGTAGGCATTTAGAACTTGATATTTTGGAAATTTTTATGAAGCCCTACCACATTTTATGAGATCCTGGAAATTTTTATATTTAATATTAAATAAGTGAAGAAAATAATATATTTTCTCCACAAATAGTTAGGGAGCGTCACAGGCCTTAACAGTACCTGTGGTTGCATAATTTTGGGTTTGAACAACAACATCCAACCCCAACTATAGGATCACCAACTTTAATTAGCCCAAGACATTCTTTACATTACTAGACACTGTGTTGGGAGCATTCTTAGAATTAGTAATATAACTCGTGCTAGACTACTCCTAGATGATCAACATAATAAGAAACCTACTAATTATCATATCAACTGAAAGCAAAAGATAGTTTCACCATCTCGTAGCGGAGTGTATTTGCTTGACGTTGGATTGCTCTTATCACAACGAAGCCTCCAAAGTTCATGTGCAAAGTGTGGATGAATTCTTGTTGTATTTGGTTGATCGAAGACAATGGATGAAGCTCTTTCAAGGATGATCTTGACAGTTCGTTGCTCAATGTATGTTGATTCTCCGATGCTTATTTGTGAGGAAAGGGGTTTGCTATATAGAAAATGAGATTTGAAATGGATGATCAAGATCATTTTGAAGAATATCCAGATCAACGGTTAGAGTGTGTTGAGAGGATTTAGAAATGAGATAATTGTGCAAAGTGGATTGCACAATTTGTGTGATTGAGAAATAGTTTGGATAGTCAGGGATGTGATTGATCAGTTAACATAATAGATTGATCAGTCAAGTTTGTGATGGCTTAGTTAGGAATGTGATGTCTTAGTTAACATAATAGATTGTTTAGTTAACAAATTAGATTGCTTAGTCAACAATCATAATTTTCTCAATCAGAAAGTGGGTGACGAATATTAATTAATTGATTTAATTAATTAATTCCTTTTTGGAGTTTGAATGTGCAAATCAAGTTTGACTTTTGCAAACAAAGTTGCATTAGTTTGATTTGATTTTTGATAATTGATTTGAATAGTTTGATTTACTTCAAATTTTTGGAGGGAAAGTGTTGTAATTAAATTATTATTTAATAATTTAATCCACTTAGGGAAATAAGGTGATTTAGCGATGTAATTAAATAATTGGCGTTATTTAATTAATCAGGACGAAATAAGGTGGGATTAGGACTTTATTAAATAAATGAGATTTATTTAATTGGTCGAAATGATGAAATGCGAATTAATTAAATAATGTTGTTTTATTTAATTAATAGAGGAATTATGGTTTTTGGGACTATATTAAATAAATGAAATTTATTAAATTTGTCTAAAATGATGAAAAAGTGAATTAATTAAATAATGTTGTATTATTCAATTAATAGAGAAATTTAGGTTTTTGATGTGATGCGATGTCGTGTGACACGAGAACGTTGCGGTATGATTTCAAGCGTTCCAAGATGATTCTGAGATGATGTGAGATGATCTGAGATATTATGAGATGATTTTGAACTATTTCAGGGTGATTTCGAGATTATTCAAGACATTATGAATGAGTATGAGTTATTATGAGGTGTTACAGGATGATTCAGAGTCATTTCGAAGTGTTATGGGATGATTTCGAGTCATTTTGAAGTGTTATGAGATGATTTCGAGTCATTCTAAAGTGTTACGGGATGATTTCGAGTCATTTCAAAGTGTTACGAGATGATTCTAAGTCATTCTAAGATGTTACAGGATGATTCTGAGACATTCCAAAGTGTTACAGGATGATTATGAGTCATTCTGAGATGATGTGAGATGATATTCCATATCGTTTGGCATTGTTTGTGGTTGTTCAATGTTGTTCAGTGTTGTTTGATGCCCTTTAGTGTTGTTTGATTTCATTCGAGGTTGTGTGATAGGTGTCAAGTTTGTTTTATATGTCTAAAATTTGAACAAGAAAATGATTTACACTCTGGTTTACATTTAAATTTTCCAACAAAAAATCTAAATGGATTACTTGTGACTAATTTCAAACAAATACAAATGAAATTTCATAATTATTTATATGCATACAAATCCCCATCAATTTGTTATACTTGTGAAGAATGCTATATTAGAGTCAAAGTATCTCACACTTCATAGGGTCTTATCTACAATAGATGCAAACAAGAAAGAGGAGTAAATAGATTTTCAACTACAAATAATATAGATCTTAGAGAGCAACCATAAGAACTATCAAAACTCACGCAAGTTGAAGAAGTATTGGTTGCTCGTGTAAGCTCTATATTACAAGTTACACATGCAATAGGTGGTCAATATAAATATAAGGGACATTCTATAAGCTTTTCACAACATATTGAACACATATCAAAAAAATTACCCTATTGTATTAAAAATTTACCAATCATTATAGTTCAAAGGAAAGATCAATATGACACAAATGATCACTTCGCAGTGAACAGAGATCGTGTTGTTAAATCACTCCATTATAAAATCATCCATGAAAAGTTTTACTCTGACGTCACAATCAATGCAAATGCTCTTAACAATTTATCTATATATTTTTTAACAACTCAAAACCGTTCATGTGGAATTTGATTTAGATACAAATGAAACCATTTTTCTTGAACAAGTATTAGATACTAATGAAGATAATATCATTGATCACACTATGTCAATGGCTTCTCAAATACTTAATGCACATAGAGAAATGGAGTTGATCACTGCAAGGGTTAATGACCCAAATACAGATCCTACAACATTAATTGATTGGTCAACAATTGGTGGATCTCCAATAAATGAATATGTAACATCAAGCTTACTTGATATGACATTTCTAACATTACTTATTGATGGTAGATGTGATTGGTTAGAGCCATGAATCAAGCAAATACATCTCCATGAATATGTAAAACACCTATTTTGTTATAAAGACAACCACTTTGCAAAACATCCACAATTTCGATATTATATGACAAATATGATAATGAGACATTGAGCACAAACATCCACTACACTTTTTTTCAAGATAAATATCCATGGCATGCCAATCACTAAACAACAGCTACATGAACATACAAAAAAATGTCAGAATCACACCTTGCAGATAAATTGATATAGTATGAAACTTCTTTAAGAGGTACAAGATCATATTGGACAAAATGTCATGTCAAATTGATAGACATGCTACATCAAATTGGTACACCTACAATATTCTTTACATTGAGTGCAATTGACTTGCATTGGCTAGATTTGCATGCACTAATGCCAAGTACACCACCAATAGATCCACAAGAAGCACAACTTCGGAGAAAAAAAAATGTCATAAACTACCCTCATATAGTTGTACAATACATGCACCTACAACACTCTAATTTCAAAAAAGAAATCCTTAAAAAATGAATGAATGTTAAAGACTATTGGTGCAAATATGAATGGAAACACAAAGGATCAACACATGTACATGGATTTTTATGGATACATAAAGCACCAAACACGAATAATATTGATTGATCCAATAATGAACAACAAAATGAGGCTGAAAGATACTTCAAATTTATTGTTCACGCATGGAATCCTAGACATAATACCCTTGAACAAAATTTACAAGTACAATATCAATTTTTTTTAAAATTATAAATTTAAATTTGTTCCTTATTTACTTCTAATACAATTCAAATGAAGTGACTATACTTTCTATTGCATGCATTCCAAATTTTTGATTTACATCCATGTCTCAAAAACACAGGGTAACTTGTGGAAATAGATGCCAACAAGAACTATGAGGAGATAACACACACTATAGAAAGACATACAATGTGTAGAAAAAGGTACATGTCTATGAAAAAAGGGAAAATGGTTTGTAGGTAAGCATTACTACAAACTTTATATACAATGTTTACAAAATGTAACTCTTGCCTATCATTAAATAAATATAATTTACTCCTAATTATATGCATTATAGGTATAATGCTCCATGGCCACTAAATTTAAAAGGATCTAAATTATATGAAAATCTAGTATCTGGTGAGAAAAAATTTAGCTTGCAAGAAATAATGGCAAACTTAACTCACACAACTGCTACATATGCAACTATGGAGAGAAAATATAGATTGGCAACATGTACTATCAAAACATGAGTTGTAGTTAAATATATTGCAAAGTATGCAACAAAAGTAGCGAGAAGCTCTAAAATGTACCAACAAATATTAATACGTTTAGCAAACGTAGAAAATGCAGATGATATTGCTACAAAAGCTTATAAGAAGTTTCTAATTGAAACAATAATAGAAAGGGAAATTGGAGCTCAAGAAATAAGTGATATGTTATTAGAACTTCCCTTGGTGGAAATCACCAAATTTATCAATCTAAATGTATCAATTGAGGTTTTCAAACGTGTGGTATTGCATAATGAAAATAACAATGAAGAATAAGCAATATGTTTTATTGATGCATATAGAAACATGCCTTTGCATATGGAAGCTGTCTCACTCATTAATTTTGCAAAATCATGGATATATAATGCTAAGCGAAAAAATGATGACAAATGAAATAGAAGAAAAACATTAGCTATTGTACGAGTATTTCCTAAATTTATATCTATTCCTACACGTGAATCAAATAAATGGTTCAATTTTTTCTTCTTAGGGTTGTTGTTATACAAACCATTCCATGAAATTCACAGAGATATTGGTCATAGTAATGATTCAATACTATCAAATTGGGAAAACTTCAACTATAATCAATGACATGTCAAATGAAGAATAGTTACTGAAACCATTGAAGACATTAATTATTCTCAAAGTGAAGACAATGACATTATCCAAGATACTACTATAGAGCATGAATGAGAGATTATATCTAGACTTCGTCATGGTCAAATTAAGCAGATTTTAGAGAGATATGTTGGGCAGGAGAGATTTAGACAAATAAACAAATTGGTCTATTGACTTCAAAAGTGAACAATACACAAATGAAGCTATCAATTTCATTACCACCATAAAAATTAATGGTCATCTAACTCATGATGATATACTACAATCTATCAACTATGGAAAAATTAACAATAAACAAGAAAAAGCAGTTAACATTATCCTTTCACACTACCATTGAAATCAAAATAAATCTCCATTGTTTATGATAATTCAAGGAACAATAGAAACATGCAAGTCAATGTAATTGGTGCCACAAAGGAAGCACTTCAGAATGAATCAATGTCAAATCAATCTCCATTGCTTCTACTTGCACCAATTGGAGTTGTGACATTCAATATAGGAGCATCAACTATTCATTCAAAATTGAGAATTCTAATAAGAGACTTTAAAGAACTTGAAGGGACGACACTAACAACTTTTCAATAGGAATTATCACATATTATATACATATTGGTTGATGAAATGAGTTATTTTGGTGAAACATTGATTGAAAACATAAATTCTCGACTCCGTGAAGCTTTTCCTCAAAATTCAAATCATAGCTTTGTAGGTATGTGTCTCAATAAAAAATTTAAGCATCATATATTGCTTATTTTAACAAACTTTAGTTTAAATGTACTACATTCTCTTATTTATAGTAAATGCATTTCAATATAATAATCATGAATTACTTTCAAGAGTATCAATTATCTTGGTTGGAGATCTCAAACAATTACCTCCTGTCAATGACAGACTACCATATAGCAACAAAAGATGAGCAAAAATATTATGGGAAGAATTCAAAATTGTCATTACTTTAGATCACATTTATAGACAAGATGGATTAAACAATGATAAAAAAAAGATTCTGTCAACTTCTAACAAATATAAAAGATGCAAACCCTACTATAGATAATTGGATACTTTTGATGACAAGATCTAATACAAGACTTGATGCAACAACCAATGAAGACTTTGAATTTATAATATTCATTTGTTTTCAACAAATGATAATGTTCACATCCACAATAAGAAAAAAAATACTCATTGAGAAATCTAGTTGCACATAGCATTACAACAAAAAATGGAACTACTAGTGCAACAAAAGAAGGTGAAGATGATGAACTTGATATTGAATTATTATTGAGTAAAAATGCAAAGGTTATGTTAACATCAAACCTATGGATAGAAACAGGTCTTGTAAATGGAGCTCTAGGATTTGTTCAACATATTATATATAACCAGGAACATGACTACCTCAACCACCAACATATGTACTGGTTCAATTTGATAGTTACTTAAGAATTCCATTTGATGATCAACATCCATTTACTATTCCAATCAAACCAATTCAAAGGTGTGGCTCAATACAAATACCATTAATATTGGCTTGGGCATTAACAATACACAAATCACAAGGTTTAACTCTTCAAAAAATAATTGCTGAAAGAATAAGATTAATATTTGTGGGAATTTCTTGTGTCAAGTCTATACAAGGACTACGAATTATGCCTCCATTCACATATGACAATTATGAAAAAATGAAGAAAGGAAAGCAAATTGCAAACAAAAAAGTAGAAGAAAAAAGGCTTAAAGCCTTAGAAATTAACTGATGTAAAAATATACTTATGAAATCAATACATTTAGCACTTGTATTAAAAAATCACTATTTTTAATTTTACTATTATTACTTTCTATTTCAAAATAAAATTATATATATATATATATAATATTATAGATTCCTATTATTATCTTTCATTATTGTTTCCCATTCAAAATAAATTTAATGATTGATTTTTCAAAATAAATTAATGTCAAAATAATACTGATCTCATAATATATTTTTATATAATAATATAAATAAAATTATATTTACTTAAATATCAAAAAATATAATATACATTGAATTTAATTTAAAATGAAAAAATGAAAGCAAATTGCAAAGAGAAAACCAGAAGAAAGCATGCACAAAGCTTTTAAAATTAACCGTGTAAAAAAAAACTTATAAATTCATTACAATTAGCCTTTCTATAAATCAAATTCATTCTTCTTCATTTAACTATTTTTTTTTTTTATCGATAATAGAATATTTTTTATTGCATAAAAGTAAACTTACATCATTAATTTCATTGTTTTCATCACCAACCAAAAAATTCATCTTCCACTGTTCTATCAAACAAGCATTTTAACATACAACAAACCAAACCAGAAAAACCCCACCTACCTTATACCAGATCTACTACTACTAAAACTGTCATGGATTCTATACCAAAAAATTACGAACAGTCTTCACCCAACTACTAAAAACATATTAACAATTTTAACAAGGATTACAAAAAAGCTAAAAACGGACACTGTTCAAAGCTAGTTCAATAATCAAACAACAAAAACTATGACTTTATCTGCTACTACCCGCTTCGTAGCCACCTCACTTGTTTTCCTTCGTCTTCTACTTCCTTGCCTTCTTTCCTTTCGTTCCCCTGCACCCTGCGTCTACTTTCACTTGTGCTTTCTTGTGTTCCATCTCCTCTCTCGCTTATGCTTTCGCCTCTTCAATGATGACTTCTACTTTCCTCAGCTCGATAAAGAGCTTTAGTGCTTGCCACCCCAGCCTAGCTTCCTCCCTACAAAGGTGTTTGATCTGTCCTCTGACCATCATACGAAGGGGACATACCCTTCTGCTCCTTGCAATTCCTCATTTTCAAGACCTTCCCTAATGTCCATGCCTTCACCGGGAACAAACCATTCAAGAATGGATTCTAACCATTCTAAGAAATCACTTTCTACAATCGTTTCCATCACTTCATGAATTGTGTTGGTTGTTTCTCCTAAATCTAGCCCCCATGCTACGATTAATGAGTATATGTCCATGTTGGTCTTGTAGCGGTGCCTCAGGTTGCCAAAGGATTTCCCTATTATCATTTTCACACTTTGTACTAGCCTCTCATTTGTGAAAAGAAACATCCCCATTAGCCTTTGATCAGAGGCTTCACCATAAAATGGGTGTAATTGCCTCTTCGAACGTAGGGTAAAGTTGGCCTCCATTTACAGTTGATTGTAGACTTCACCAACTCCACCGCCACTCTCTCTGCTTGCCTTCTTCACCATGCCAAATGCTATGATTATCACCTTTAATCAAGGGCCGAGCTCAAATGATGCTCTTAAATCCACACATACCAACCTTAATTGCTCTCGTACTAAAGGTGCCACCACTCTCATTCTCGTCTCTCCTCCAGTCATGTCCACTTGCATCAAACAACCTGTGTTCATCCATCATAAATGCTTCATCCTTGCCACCTTCTTGGCTTAATTCATAAACATTAAATTTCTCAAATCTTCAATTTATAATTCACCAATTTCTCTAAAAGAAATGACCCAATTTGACAAAACATTAGCCTCCACGTTGTCTTCTCTCCTTATGTGGCTAACAACAAAATCTTCGCATGTGTTTAATTCTTCCCTGATTAGTTTAATTGTATTTTGTATGTGCCATGCTCCTATTTCTCACTTCATTATTGCTTGCACAATAATGAGTGAATCTCCCTCCAAATGTAATCTTGATGCACCCAAATTCTTTCCCAATTTAACCACTAATAATGTTGCAGATGCTTCAGCTATGTTATTCACACCCTCCAAAAGCTTCTTCACTCCTAGAGCTACTACATTCCCTTCCCAATCTCGAATGATAAATCTTGCTCCCGAAGGTCCGGGATTTCATTTTGAAGCTCCATCAAAATTTACTTTCCACCAACCTTCTCTTGGCTTTTCCCAACTGACACCCAAATCCAACTTACCAATTGGTTTAACCCAACAAGGCCCCTTAACGAGCTTCTTCATTTAACTATTATTAATTTTTATTTCTTCAAAATTACACAATAAATCAAACATATAAAACATTTTAGATTTTAATTCCATTTTTTTTTAGGCTGCAAAATCCGGTAGCATGACCCCCTATAAACTGCAGTGCGCTTGGTAAACCTGGTAAACATTTTAACGTGACTAGACCTCGTGACCAACCTCTTACAACAAGAAAGATTTAGTCAACCGAGCTAGGGCCCCAACCCCTATTCTTTTCAATTTTTAACTATTCATTGTTAACAATATTTAAATGTCACGTTTTTACTTACCTAATAATATATTTTCATATAATAATATAAATATAAATATATTTATTTACATATTATATAAACATTATAAAAATTACATAAATATAGTTAAATACACATTTGCCTATTCTAACTTCTAATTACATTATTAAATTTATACATTTTAAATCATAAGTTTAAAAATATTAAATAAATTACTTTAAAATTAAATAGTTACGAAATCATCTAAAAATACAACAAAAATTTATGCACACATAAATTAATATTATATATTAATAAAATAAATATAATATAAATATTACTATTTGATTGTATAAATACTCACAACAATCCATATGTTCAAATAAATCATATTGTTGTAATAAATTTTGATTGTTTATATTGTATAATTTATAATATATTTAAATTTATTTTATATAGTTATTTTATGATTGTATTATTATATTAGATTTATATTTTTATAATATTATTATGATTATTATATTATATTAATATGTTTCTATAATATTATAAATGTTAGAAAATTAAAAATCTAAATGAAACTGCCCTTTCCAATCTTAAATCGAAAAAGAATTATAATAAAATTTGTATTAAATTTTTATAGTAATACAAATTTTTATAGTATTATTAATTGTTATATTATATTATAATATTATGTTTCTATAATATTATTATTTGTATAATTTTATTATAATATTTTTAATATTATAATTTTTGTTTTATAATTAAGTTTAATTTATAATATCATGTTATCATATATATTTTATTATATATTTATAATCTTCTTATTATTGTATTATAATATTTATAAGATTATTATTACGTTATATTTTATATTTTAGAATGAACATTGTTATTATTATTTTTAGTATTTTTTATACCAATAAATTATTAATATAAATATATAATCTTTATTGTAATTTTATTTTGTAAAATTAAAAAATTAATATAAAATAAAATCAAAATAATATAAACAATACAAATAAAATAAAATAAATAATTCTAAACTAAACTAAACTCTAAAGCAAATAGAATAGTTTTGAGAATATATATTTAAAATATGTATATAAAACACAATCTTCATGTATTAAAAAAAACAGTATAGAAAAATTATAAAATTTCTTAAATAAATAAAATAAATTTGAAATGAAATAAAAACAATCTTAAAATAATAGTGATGTAAATATAATAAATAAATTTTAAATTCTTAAGTAATTAATATAATTCTAGATTGATTTCTCTTGTTTTAAGATAATTAATATACTTATTTAAAAAAATATCTGTATAATTCTAAAATAGTATGTGTGAATGTTTTGCATAAACTTTCCAAAAATAAATATAATAGAATCGTACATTAATATAAATTATATAATTTATTACTTTGGAATCTAATAAATACATTTAATTAATCCCAACTAATAATATTATAATATAAAATACTTATACTTCTGAATTTCTTCTGTATGTCATGGAAATTTCCTCTACCAGTCAAATATTCTGATATTACGACTTTATTAAAAGAGATATTTAAAAATCTTCCACATTACAACGACCAATACTGTTAAAACGCACACAAATATTAAATAACATCTCTTAAATAGTACATTATAATATTACCTGGCTAAACCAGGGAGCGACCAGAATTCTCCGGGCGAATTTGTCGGAGTAGGAAAAACGGTAGCTGTGTCTGGCTATAAAGAGTCTTTAAGGCATGCAACAACTTGTGGAGAAGCAGGCGTAAAATGGAGGAGAAAGGAGGGGATGGGCGGAAGGTAGTGATGGTGACGGGGGCATCATCAGGGCTTGGAAGGGAATTTGCTTTGAGTTTAGCAAGGCACGGGTGGAACGTGGTGGCAACCGCTCGCAGGCGGGAACTCCTGCAATCTCTGTGTGCAGAGATGGAGCATTTCGGCGTCAAGGCCATTGCTGTCCAGCTTGATGTCAGCCACCCCTCCGCGGCTGTTGATGCCGCCGTTGGAATTGCTTGGCAATGCTTTGACAGAATCGACGTACTTATTAATAATGCTGGTTTCAGAGGTACGCCCTGCTTTCGGTTATACCTATGCCATGATCTGCACTATTTTTTCCGATTTTAGACTTATCAAACTAGATACTGCAGGGAACCACCGCCTAAAATATTATGACAATTGTATTAAGAAATACCCGCTTATAAATGTTGCAAAATGCACATTTACTACACGGTTGTTCAATTGTAAATTACTATGAGGCCTTCGGTGTAAGTCTGTAAGTATTGATATTGAATAGCTTCTGTCGTTTTTCGCCATCATGGTTGTTCAATTGTAAATTATTATGAGTCCTTTGCATCTAAGTCTGTAAATATTGAAATTGAAGAGCTTCTGTCTATTTTTGCCATCCATGATGAAGATGCATAGTTACCAAGAGAGGCAGGGGTACCCGTACGGAGACGAGGATATCAATTAAATGAATTTACGGTATGTGACTAGATGAGTAAGGAGACTGCTATATTAAATGTGAATATAGTCACAAAAAATTGTGGAGATTGGGATGGATATGCAGTCCATTTTCCTGTAATAGACTTTCTTGACAGGATGAGAGCAATTTATAATAGCAATCATAAATATTATAGCAGTCCCATCTCACAATTTATTATCTATGCCATAATGGAAACTTCACTTTTTCATTATTGCCATCTACAATTTCGAATTCTGAGTCCACAATGCATTGCGTAGACCTGATCTATCCCGGTCCGACTGTGCCTTATTATTCTCCAAGAGAATGATTGTACTGTGCTCCTCCAACAGCCTATTAATTTGATTTTCAGCTAAAAACTATGTTTTGCTGGTGAATTTTTTCCAGCTAAAGCATTTTTAAATCTACTCGAGTTACCCAGTTAGCGTCAGCTAAGCGTTGTTTCTTCCATTTGACCAAGTACCATTCTTTTAGATCCACACAAACATGCTAATGCAGTTATGTTCATTATAAAGATCTCCTCAACTCTTGTAGGTGTCATATGTCAATTCTACCATAAGCTTCTCCTTTGTGATCACACAAATCTTTAGCAACCTTGAAGAAAGGTGAAGCATTCCAATTTCAGTGGCAGCTCCAAAAGATAAGCATTATCGCCTAGTTTCCTAAAAATCCGGGAAGGGCCACATTTCTTCCTCTTTAACATGGACTCTGAGTATGGCTGAGTAAGATTGTTGGTCCTTAGGCTTTCCATCACCACGCTTGGAAGCGGGTTACTTGAAATTTATCATCTCGTGGAGAAGGGCTGCTTGTCACCAAACACCTTAGTCACATGCACTAGATGAGAATCAACAACCACAACCTTTCTGCATACCTCATCTAGATCTTCAATTCTCTTCTTCTCTGGTACTTCTAAATCATCCAACCACCTTGTGTTGTCATCCACATGGCTACTTTGGCAGCTTTAGGTAGCCATTTTTATTTTGATGGGAGCAATAATTTCCATGACTGCCTTTTGCTGATTATTAACCTTGGATAGACTGAGGACTGTAATAATATCAACCACCCTTATTTTTAGCAAATTTTTGAGGGTGTCAAAACATTGGGCATTGAGGTACTCCTTTTCTTCCTATAGCAGCCTAATCCGCTCTATGGTTTTCCGCTGACTGATTTTCTTCTGCATCACCTTATCAGACACAACCTCATAAGTGGGATAAATGTTGTTACATGCCTGGATGAAATAACTTGAGGCGTTGTTGATGGGGTTGGAAGTGCTAGTGGCTGAGGGCTATAAGATGTTGCAGATATTCTTGAACATTGTTGCCGTCAGCTTTAAGTTCTCCTGCCTCAAGCACAAGTTCTCTGCTTGCAACCTTTTAGTGTCCTCAAACTTCCTGGTGTTCATTACATCAACTTGGGAGAAGGATGCTTCCACTTGATCTCACTATCTCCCTTCCCTCTTTTGGAGTTATATTGTTCACCTTAAAATGAAAGAATTGTGGATTTAGATTGCTTTCAGCTATATTCCCTTCTTTTACCAATTCGACCCTTTCGGCAGGTCCTTTGGCCTCAATTTGTGCTCTATATTCATTTTTTTTGTAGGCCCTTGCAAACTGCTTAAACTTAACAAATTCATTATCAATTAAGAATTCCTCGCAGGCCTTTATTATTACATCATCAAGGACTCATTCACTCACAAGTTGTAGCAATCCAGTTTTATCATATGGAAAAAATACTTTTTCATCCTGTGTTTGCAAGGGACCAACCACCTCCTGCACCTGAGATGCAGGTCCAAGACTTTCTTCCACTCCCTGCAGTTTCAGCATAATCCAAACCCAATGCTGTAGCAATTTCCTTCCCCTAAGGATTGGAGGTTTGTGGAACCGCCTGAGCACTGTATTTTGCAGGGGTAATGTAGTCTGCAGGATTCTCTGTACTGACAATTTGGATAGAGTCACTAGCCTCAGATTGGGCATGTGCTTGCTCTTTTTTCTCCTTGAACAATTTTCTGGTACTCAATCTTTTCAATCTCAAACATATCTGTGTATAAATGGGAGTCCTTCATCAATTGGTCCAGCCTTTTTACTGGATCATTGAGGTGAGTTAAGGGCTGCTGGGTAATTGGGCTTAATTTTCACCCTTTTTGGCTCAGAATTTAATTTTGTGCCAAGTGTCCCTCCTTACAACTCTCTTATGCTCATTCTCACAACTTCTGAGGAGATCTTCAATCTCTTGATATTGGTGCTGAAAACCTGATCTTTTCTGCCCAATCCTTTTCTGATTAATAAAATATTCTGGTTTGTAGGATCTGAATTCTTCCGGCTGCATATAGTATGCACCAATTATATCTTTTGCACAGGCCAAGGATTTTCTTTTTTCGAATGTAAAATCATGGATTTCAAAGGATGAAGTTAGAAAAGCTGCCTTACCTGCCTTGTAGGACTGCTCATCAGCAGGAGCTATTTGCCTTACTGTTTCTAGAACAGCTACCCTTGTGGGGACATGCTTTGGCAACTTGAAAGGTGGGTTTGCTGCACCAAATACCTTGATAACTGAGTAATCATGATTGAGCTACCAATCATTCCAATTATGACCCTGGTTCTGGGGAACATTAAGTTGTAGAGGTCTTAAGAATGCTCTCACAATGTTTGTGAGCCTAAGTCTCCTCTCCCCATAATGTTTCTTGAACAGGGGCATCACAAACTGTCTTCAAAGATAACATATGAAGCTCTAAGGAAATTTATAACCATGCGGGGTCTCCATAGTTGCACGGGCTTCTCCATGTTCTTTTGAAAGAATTCATATCTAAAACTTTTCTTTACTCCCAGAGCCTTGAGCCATGCGTTAGCCAAGTAGAAGATGTACTGAACAATGCCTAAACCTCTTCAGCCCTGTGAGTTCTTGCAATTTGACAATTCCTCCTGAATCTCAGTTGCTAGGTATGCCCTGAAATCATTTAGCTAATTCCTTTATGGGTTCTGATTGTCACATTAGAATTCTAGAGCAGCTTCACAAATTGCAGTATGTAATGTCCCTACTTGGGAAATTCCTAATTTTAGGCCTGCAAAACATTGCTAATCACTAAAAATTGATATTAGTAGTAACAAGTATCAACTTTATGATAATATTCAAATCTATACATAAAACATTATAATATTGAGATCAATAAATCATAGCTAAAACATCATAATATTTAGATCAATAGCTCATAGCACCATTGATATTTGAATCAACACATCTTAGCATATTCCTTATAGCAAATCACCTCATGAATTTATTGGAAATGCTTTCAAATGACAATCTCAATGCTGGTCGTCCTTGTATTGTGAGAGCATGGAAGGTCGGCCGCCCTTCCATCCCTCAGCCCACCTGGAGGTCCTTGATCAAGCCCAAGAGCATGAAAGGCCAGTCTTCCATTGCACCTCTTGGCCCACAAGCATGGAAGGTTGGCCGTCCATTCCATCTTAGGGTGGCGTACTCGATAAGAGTATGAAGGCTGGTCTTCCTTTACCTCTTGTGAACTCAAAAGGTTGAATGGCCTTCCTATTTGCAAGACACTTCACAAATCCAAGATAGGATTCCTTAAGGAATTTGCTAAAATATTTCTAAATAAATACCTCTTGATGCAATGATAAATTTACTCTTAAATGGCTGCTACCATTTATATTTCAGAATATTATCAATGGTTGGTCTCAATCTCTATTCCAAAGAGATGTCTTATATTTCTTATTATTCTTTTTTATACCACTTGATTGATATTCTAGAATGATATTTGAATGTGTGTTACTTGGATGAATTAACAATTGAATGTTTTGATGATTGAATGATTGGATGCTTGAATGATTTGATGATTGAATGTATTGATAGACTTATTGCTGTTTGCTTGATTGATCTTTTTGATATTTTGATTGCTTGATTTCTTGATGCATAGATGAGTGATGATTGCTGATTGAATGTCAATGGACTGATTTACCCCTTTATATCCATTTCTTGAAGGAGTCACCACCCTCCACAACAAATGAGTCACCACCCTTCATTGCTATCTTTTGAGAATGATAATTTATTTCCAAACTAATTGATTCATTCATTCCTCATAGATGATTTCTCCGCAAGGAAATGATCTCCCTTTTATATCTTATTATTGAGGGAGTCACAACCTTTCACATTTGAAAAAGTCACAACCTTTACATTAGGAGTCGCAGCCTTTCTCACATCATCACTACTCTTGAGAACATAATTTAATTTACTTGCAAAGTCACATAAAGTTCTATTCTCAATTGAATTATTGAATGATGTTATGGATTTCTTTCTCAAATGACATGCTCTCCCTTTTATATCTCAAGTTTGAGGGAGTCACACCTCTTCACCTCAATAGTTACAACTCTTCATCGTTGCAGTTGGAGAATAATAATTTACTTTAAAATAAATTAATTTGCTAGTGCTGTTGTCTATTACTAGTAATCAGTCATAATAATTCTTTCCCATTCCCTTTCCTTCTAGATCTACCTTCCTTTTATACTTTATCTTTTCTCAAGGGTCACAACTCTTTATATGCTGGTTGACCATTCTTAACAACTTAATCTTTATTTAGTGCCAGTTTGGTGTAATAATAATTATCTTTATTGATTTCTTTTGAAACATAGGCTGCAGACATTTAGGAATAAAATGGGACATTACACAGTGTCATTGTCATTCCTTGTCACCTAGCATAAATATGAAAATGCCATTTGAAAGTATGGTCGAAATTTTGACACAACAAAAGGCTCAACCTCACTGGCTGGAATGCCCCTCTCCTTGGCAGGTTCCCCCATAACAGGAAATCTATGGAATTAGTAACTACAGATGAGAACCCCAAAGCCTATTTTTTATTGGCTCAATTGTTAGCACTAGCAGCCAACATATTAAGGTTAAGTAATTTCTTTGCATCCTCCCATAATCTGAGAACTTTCTTGAATGTAGCAGTGTTCAACTTGAAAATCAATTCTTTGTCTCTGCTTCTAACTTCTCTGGTCTAGACATTATAAAGGGCAGCTTTCCACAACACTACATCAGGTTAACAAAGCAATTGGGTATGATGACTTTGCCTAAATCCAAAGTACAAGTGTTGCACAAAGGATTATGCCTTTTTTGTGACGAACTGTGGAATAATTCTCTGCCCTGATAGGACAACCAAGGATCTCTAACATTGCCTTAAGTGTCACAAAGTTTCTCCAAGCTTCTGCTCTTTAACTTGTAGTCTTTTTGTAGTTTTCTGTGACCATTGATGAAGCAGCAATTTCCTCCAGACTCAGGCAATGACCAACTTAATTTCCTTTGATTGTTTATCAGGGTTTTACTTTTTGTGACACAAAGAATCTTTGATACTGTAAAAAATCTAGCTTAATTATGCAATTAAATTCAAAACCCCACAAAGATTTGATAATTAACTTTCACCTTTCCTAAAACCCAATTCACCCTTCTCAATTGTTAAAATCCAAATTAATTCAAGGTTATACTTATGACACAGCATCACTTACTGGGAAATCTGCTTAAAACAACCGCAAATATGCTGCAATTTCACATTGTACATGGCTCCTCTGTTAGCAAGATCATTAATTTGTACCAGTCGCTACAAACTCAAGAGATTTGATTGCAGTATGAAAACAACTTGCCTGTTTAGCCCTTTAAACACCGGATAAGGGCGTTATAAATACTTTGCTAGCGAAAATCAGCATTTTGCATGGCCCTTTGCATTTAAATTTAAACTTTTGAGGCATGTAATTAATTGTTTGAATTTCCAATAAAACTAGCAGCCAAGATTTTCTGTTAATAAGATCAATGGACACCAGCAAATCCGAGGGATCAGAGATGTGCATTTCCACAATCTTCCAAATCTCCCAATATGCTGGCACTTGTGCCACATGGCATGATCTTATCAACCTCGAAAACAAATCAAGGGTGAGCTGAACATCTTCAGATCACCACGAGCCCACCCTACCAATCTCATGATATTCAAAAACCAATAACATGCTACCAATTGCATTGGATATGAGTTGTTAGAGGAGCAATGATGGGTGACATCTTTGAAAACCCTTGGTGGGTCCACTTAATTTTTTGTATATGCATAAATCAATTATGATCCACAAGATGGATGGCGATTAGTAGTTCTAGCAATAAATCAATGGTGCTTGGGGTGACTTTGAGAGCTTGGGAGCTTCAATATTGGATCTATCTTGTCATCTTGTGATCTCCAAAAACCTAAGTTACCGGGTTCGCCTCAGAAACGTAGGGTACAGGTTTTGATTCGCTTCAGATCCGGATTTGGGTTTGGCTAGGGTGTGTTTTTTCTTGGTCGGGTTCGCCCATGCAAAACCCAGGCAAACCCGGGAAGAACCCAGAGCGAACCCGAGCGAACCCAAGGCGAACCCGTGTGGCTAGGCGACCATAAAGTGGTTTTTTTGCATTTTTTTAATGTTTTATGCAGTTTGACTTTGACCCACGCCCAAGGAAACCCTAAAAGTGACCTCTAAAACACTTTAAACACCTAAACTACCTCATTCTTATTCATTTGTTTTGCAAACAAGCATTTTCATTCCAAGAGGCTGAGTTTTCATTTTGGCTTGTTGGATTGACATTGATATTGATGATTTAGAGAATCCATTTGATGATTAAAACTTTAAAAGTGTTGTAATATTGAACTTGAAGTTTGAACGATGAATATTTATCATGCATGTTTTAAATGAAGTTCAAGTTTATGGTGGTTTTGTTGTTTATATGATGTTATGTGATATTCTAATCCTAATTCATGCTTCTAGGCTGCATATATATATATATATATTTCTATTTTTACATGTATTTTGTACTAACAAACCGAACCCACCCCCCAAAAAATTTAGCTGAACTGGCGAACCGAACCCCCAAACCTGAACCCGAACCCAAACCAATACCGGAACCAGCACCTTAGCCAAAAACCAATAAGAACATCCCATGTTGTTCAAGAATCAGAATCCCTTTTGGCACATGGACCATTAAGAACCCTCCAAATGGATTGCTGACGTGCTTAAATATGTCCACACATTTCTTCTTCGTGACACATTTGTTATTGCAGTGTATATTGATCGATTCACTTTGTCATTAGATTTATTTAAGTTGATCAACTGGTGAACCAAAGTCTAACTGCAGGTCCTGAGATGGTAAGTGATCAGCTAAATCCATCTCCAGATTTTTCAAAATCATTCAGACTTAACACTTAGCACCTTTTCCAAAGAATGCAACTGACAACATGACCAAAAGATAGGACCAGGCTGCTACATTACAAACTTAACTGATATGAATATTCGAATTTTTTGTGTGATGGAAACCAAGTGACTCAGACAAGTTCAAATAAACACAAATATGCAATCCGTAGAAACAATTTGCGAACACAAAGAAGTGACATGGTTTTGCATATTGAACACATTTCTAAATAAATGGAACCCAAATAAAAAAACCAAACAAGAAACCCTAATATTTAACAAATGACATTCTCATCACCAATAGATCTGGTGTTCTCTTGTGTTATTCCTTTACTTGAGTGGAGCTTTTTAATTTGATAATTGACCTTGATACTATGTTTTGCTAGACTGAGTACTGACAAACTTGTTATTATTTTGGCTTTTATGAGATCCCTAACCTCTAGGATGGTTTTGTTTTGTGACCGAGGGGACTGATCAAGCTAATAGGTAGAGAAAAGGTGAAAATAGTTTATTAGGTCATCACGAAGCATGGCATGAATTTGGTGTATGATACTCCGCTTTTGGAATCCCATAAGGGATTTTTTTTTCTATTTACATTACATATTATTCAACAGGGTGTACAATGCTGCAATCCTCCAATCCTGAACATGTGACATCCTCACATCCTCTATGGAGTTCACATGGCCAGTGAGGATGTACTAGAAAATTCAAAATTGGAAGCTTGTGGAAATCATATGACCACTTTCTCTAAATATTGTAGGAACCTTTGATATGGTTCATTGAAAGTGTAAACTATTATGCTGGATGAACTATCAAATCACATTTAACTATATCTTCTTTTCGATCCTGCAGCAAGGAACAAAATATATGCTGGGCATTTCACTAAAATGCCAAAGAACATGGTTTCATGATTGTCTCCGTCCAGTAGTTCAAATGGTACAAATATATTTCTGATTGGTTTTTTCATGGGAAATGTCACGTGTGAGGAGTTTGAAGAAAACGTATGACTTTTTTTAGATGATAATTGTATGCCATATGGGATAAACAGCTTACTGATTTCTTGTTTTGAGATTTTCAGGTGATGTACATAGTTCTTTAGATTTGTCAGAGGATGAATGGAACAAAGTTGTTACAACAAATTTGAGAGGAGCTTGGCTGGTATCCAAGGCTGTGGGAAGACGCATGCGTGATGCAGGGCGAGGAGGTTCAATTATTAATATTTCATCCATTGGTGGCCTTTCGCGTGGGGAGTTGCCCGGAGGAATTGCATATAATGCTTCAAAGGCAGGCATAAATACATTGACAAAGGTAGTGGTTTCTTCTATGATTTCCTTTTCCCATATCAATGTTTTTAATTGGACTGGTAGATGTAAATATGTTCATTCATGAATAGGGTGCTAGCAAGTCGGTTGTGTAAGAATTTGTCAGCATTCTATGGTTGCTTCTATAATTGGTTTGGGAGCCTTGGTTGGTTGGGGTGTGAACAAAATTAAGATTCTAGGAGCATAACATTTCTAAGAGTTATGCTTGATCCTATTCTTCGTGTTATTTTTCTGTGCCTTATAATGACACCAATTTATGCATCTGAAGTGTCCTAGTCATATTAAGTGCCAATGACACTAATTTATGCATTTGGAGTGTCCTAGTCATATTAGGTGCCAATGACACGAATTTATGCATCTGAAGCATCTTGTGCTTGTACATGTAGAATTTGTCTCTCAATTTAACCTTATGTGTTTTTGAGTGAATATTTGTATACATGGATCCCAAGTGAGGAGAGATCCTTCATCGAATTTAATTCTATTTTTGATTTGTTGCTAGAGGTGAACCAATGAATACTTCTGTAAATGATTGCCTTACCATGTTTGGCCTTTGATATCTTTTTTAATTTTTATTTCTATAAGACAACTTCCAATATTTTTCACTGAGATTTAAGGGCTTTACAAGCAATTATGGTCTCCTATAGTTCATAATCCTTTGTTGCATCCTTTTGAGAGGTTCCATTGTACTTTTAATGATTGCATAGGGTTCAACAAAAATTTCTTGATAATCTACTCCATATAAACCTGTTGGGTTGTTATGCGCCATCTGCTGTTGCAATTAAATTATTAAATAGCTTTGATTCTGCTCTTTGATTCCTGGACTGAGAAAAGGGCAAATTAGTGAGGTGATTTATTTAAATAATATAATGATTGCATAAGGTTCAACAAAAATTTCTTGACAATCTAGGCTGTATAAACCTCTTGGGTTGTTATGTGCCATCTGCTGTTGCAATTAAATAGCTTTGATTCTGCTCTTTGGTTCCTGGACTGAGAAAAGGGCAAATTAGTGAGGTGATTTATTTAAATAATGAGGCCAGTACTCATGGAATTTAATCAGCTTTCCAAACCGTGACATCAATGCTGGTCCATATTTCTACATCACCAAGAGACAATGCTGAGTTGTCTTATTTAGCCACCGAAAGTGACATCATGACAGGATTGTAATAGTAGGTGCAGGCTCATGCCAACACCTACGTGCTGTTATTGCACCACGAGGCAGCATATTTACCATGTGCCTGCAGTAGCTCCAGAAAGATACATGCAGAAGTTTCAGGATTATAATTGATATATTTCACTTGTTTTTGGTCAGTTTCTATGCTTCGTGATTCTAACATAAATATGAAGAGTTTTTCTTTTTTTCTGTATGATTTAGTTCTCATTGATAATTCAAATACTTTGGTTGGTTCTATACATGTATTTTGTAATTGTAATACATTTGGATGCTTTTCTTCAGAAAGATTGTTTTGATCTTTTGATCTCAAATATTGCTAACAGTGGTTCATATAAGTTAGTGGCCCTCTCTCCATTCAGTAAATCTTCCAAATCACGAGCTATAGCATATATCAGATGGATCAAGTGTCTGCAAATTCCTAGCTCCAATCTCCAATAATTTTTATTTTAAAGAAAGAATTTATTATTAAGTTTTGTCACATATCTTAGTTTTTCCTAGTACATGGTCAACCATTAAATATTCATTGGGTGTGCATTGCCCATCACATATTTGAACTACTGTTGTTCTGGACGCCAAAATTGGGCACTATCTAATGTCATGTCTATTCTTGGGAATCAACTACCCATGTTATATGTATATGGCTTTTCCTGATGCAGTCATTTATTTTTAATTGCTTTAATGCTTGTTTGTTGTATTGTTGCTGGTGATTTTGGTGGCGGTACAATATTGACTTGGTAAAGTTTTTGCTAATGGAAATGTAAAATATTTTGAAACCAACTTGGCACTGTGCAATTGCAAGTGTGTATACTTTGGCTCATAAGAAATTTGGTTAACGAATCATTGATCAGTATTGTGATTTAGGAGATACCTAAAGTGTTGAGGAGAAAATGAAGCTTATTTTATCCTCTTCTCTTATTGAAATATGATAATATTGGTTGGGGATTTCCCTAATGGAGGTTGACTGTAATCATGGGTAAGGCCTAAGTGATTCTTTAGTGAATGTAAGATTAGTTATTCTAATATGTGCACTTGTGCTACTTGTAGGCAACACAACTCTGTCTTCAAACCAAGATGGTTGCCATGCAAACACACTATTTTAGGATACTACACCTTCGCCTAAAAACGCTTAGCCACTATGATATTTTGCAATTGAAGATTTTGTCATTTTGTTTTTTTTTAGGAGAGTGCATGGTGATTTCCCCTACCTTAATTGAAACTAGTAAGAGCCAAATTAATGTACACGGGTTTGAATCCCACAAAGATTAAAAATCTAATTAAAAAAGATAACGTAATCTTCAATGAATCAACAAAAAGATTGGGTTTGGGGAAAGAGGTTAGAGGGAAGAAAATCCAAAGTTGTGGTTTTCTTATAATAGTCAATCCTCTCCCATACTAGAAATTGCTTGAGTTGCTTGTGTGCTTCGTGGGTTACCTTATCTTCTGATTATTACCACATACACAAGGAAGAGCCATTAAACTAATGAAAACAGCATGGAGATTGGTCATTATAGTATGGGGCAGGGCCAAATTCCCGCAAAAAATAAAATAAAAGATATTGGGTTGGAATTTGGGCTGGGCCTACTTTGATAATAATTGTAAGATGACAGCGAGTTATAGGACTTTACCTGCTCCAAAAGATTTGTCAATTGGAAAAGAGAATAGAGTGAAAAGTCCTATGTGGTGGATATCTTATGATTGTTGTTTCTTTCTTGTACTCGCAAATGTTTAGTGGTATGTGGGGGCTTTGTGGGCTCCCTTACCTTGTGATTACTACCAAAATATATAAGAAAAAGCCTTAAAAGTAAATGACTAATCATGAAAATTGATCATCCTAAAGATGAATTAAACAAAAGAGAAAAAATCCCTCGAAGTAAACAAGCTAACAACAAGATTGTTTGTCCACTGTTACAAATATAAGAAAACATATGAAATTGGAACATTACATATATATTTGGAGTTTTTGAAATCCATAATCTGACAATTCTCATTTTCCCTTCATTTTCGCTTGCAGTTCATCAATAAGAACAAGTGGATATGGGTGAATCCTTATAGTGAAATTGTTTTGCATGTCATAACAAATTGTGGAAAGTTTTAATTTAGTTTGCTATATTCCAATAATGGTTTTATAGGTTGTACTTGTTGGCAGTAGAGTTATAGTTGATCTTCTTGGAAGAATTGAGTCTGCTTCGATTGGATTCATGGTTCATCTTGATGATTGAGATGCTTCCTTTTTCAACAATGGAAAGGTTATAAATCATATAACTGTGTCAGCAGCCATCTCTCTATTCATATATGTTGTCACTCTCTTCAAGCTGCAACAAAGCATGCTCTGTTTTTTCTTTGTGTAGTCAATTTAAACACAATGATCACCACGTGCTGTTTAAAGGTTATGAACGTCAACCAAAGGATTACTTTTTTATTTTTAAAAATTTGCTGCATGATATTTATTTTGCTTTTAATGCGCAGGTTATGGCATTGGAGCTTGGAAAGTACAACATTCGTGTTAATTCTATTGCACCAGGACTTTTCAGATCTGAAATTACTGCTGGGCTGATGGAGAAAGATTGGCTCAAGAAGGTAGCAGACAGAACTGTCCCTCTAAAAACTTGGGGGCAGATAGATCCAGCGATGACTTCTATTGTACATCTATTAGTTAGTGACTCTTCAGCATATATAACGGGAAATATCTTTATTGTTGATGGGGGTGCGACTCTACCCGGCATTCCACTTTATTCCTCTCTTTAATATGGTTTGCAAATTGTTGTCAATGATGCATCATTTGATTAACTTTCGATTCTAAAACTGCAATCGTATGGCATAATTTCTAGTTGTTTATTCACACCATTGAGGGTTCTGATAAATGAAATATAACCTTTAATATACTATATTACTTGCAAACGTTTACATACTGTTGTTACATTTTAGAGGCCCTCTCCTGACGTAGGCAAGGAGAACTAGAATCCACACTTATTCACCAATTCTCCAGTAGTCGAAAGTTGTTGAAATATTCAAATCTAGACATATCATATAATATAATAATATATTCAGGTAAGTCTACCTGGAAAGAACCAAAAGTTTCTAGCTGTTTTCACTGGTGAAAGGCATGTGACACATTTCTTCAATCTTGCCATGAATATTAAGTTACGTTTAAGTAGCCAACCAATTATTTGTCTGTTTGTAGGCATTATCGGTCTTCCATATACTTCTCAACCTTGCAGGTGACGTTTTTTTGGGTCTTTATGCCCTGTCTGTTTCAATCAGTTTAGAAGAAATAAGGAATTTCTGCCTGATCTTATCATAGAGATCTTTATTTTCACTATCCCAGAAGGATACCCTTTTCCAATCTCTCTAAACAATCATTGAAACCTCAATTTGCGTTTTGAAAGTGCACTCTTTAGAGATGTCTTGTGGAGCTCTAGGTTCTAGAGTTTGTCTGCTTCTGTCAGTCTCTGACTACAGTTATAGTCTCTCCTGAATTTCCAATTGTTTTGCTCTTCATTCCATACTTCCTGCCACCGAAATAATCCTTTTTGTGAGGGCTACTTTATTGCCGCTTTGTGATCTCACATAGCTGTACATAGGTGAGTGACAAATGGGCTTTGCAACGAGATCCCAAGGACCATTTGAGTAAATCAAATTCTCAACGCAATTGATCAGTGGTAAGTTCCTATACTTCCCTTGTATTTTTGAGAATCATAGAACAACCTTAAGAGGAAATCAAGGTGGCACAAGTGCCATAATCTGGGTAGTTGTAAATCCACCCAAAGATAGAGAAGACGTTGGTATACAACTGGTATCATCTGGTCAGGATGTATCTGCCTATCTAGAGGCAGAGAAGACCTCGGTAGAACTGATGTTAAATTGCAACTAGTCTGTACTTGGTCGGGTATGGGACAGGATATCCGAGTTTTGGCCTCTCAAATATGTTTAATGTCAGGTTACTCTCGTAAGGCACAACAGACTTGTCTTAACTATTGAGACAGAACATTCTCTCCGTGGCACCTGCTGTCCTGTGATTTTCTTTGCGCCTCAATGCGAGAGCACGGACGAAAACATTCTTCCCGAGATCTATGTTTAAGATGCATTTTACCTGCGACCTAGGTAAATACACGCAGGTTCATGTTGAGAAGTTATTTATGTATTTATTTCCACATATATATATATATTAAAAAAATAATTTTTATTTGCGAACTCACCATGGAGTCTTAGAACAGGGGGGTGTGGGGATGGGTAAATTTGTTCTCTATGTAGAGAGGGGAAATTTGTATATTTAAGGAGAATGTTTTTATTGATAAATAATTTATTTTTATGTAAAGTTTGGTCTTTTATCCTACACCATCTATTTATCCATTCTTATGTTCATATATCCCTATACATTTGCCTTATCCATACATTTATTACATCTATATTTACACTTATTTTTATTTTATGTATTTGATTTTCATACTCATTTAGCCCCTTTTTTGATCGAGCTTGACCTTGTAGTTGCAGACTTATGTCTTTCAAATTTGCTTGATAGCTTAGAGTCAACTAGATACAAATTTACACAATATGTTGCTATGTCCTTTTATTTGAAGGCATTCAGTATATTTGTTTTACACCCCTAGTCCTATTCTTTGATCATTCCAAGTATTATTATTTGCACGTAAAAAATGAAACACTTTAGTGCACTAAAATGGATGTAGATATGCATGAGCATTCTAGGAGCATATATATGTTTGAGAAGTGTAGTTTTTGATCTTTCACATCTTTGCAAGTTGACCTAGAAGAATATGTCCCTTAGTGTCATAATAACAACCTATCAAAGTATATTCTCAAATACCACACATCTTAAGATTAGAAAGGAATTGAACAAAGTGAAGATCAGACCAAATATAGTATCAACTTAAGAGGATAAATTTGTGATTGTGGACTTGACCTAGGTTTGTAAATTTGACCCTAGAGAGAGCATAGATTAAGTGTAAGCTTTGAAGCATTTTATGAGCAAATACTATTTTACCTTTAAAATCTTCAAATATAGCAATTTGTCAATCAGAGAGTTAATTACCATTTGACTCTCCCAAAATAAACTAGTACACTTGTCTAAGTTATTGGTCTCTATCTACCATTATTTAATTTAGGCTTATTTGTGCTTAATTGATTGCATTTACTTAATTAGCCTACATTAACCCATAGGAAAGTTTATTTTCCTTTACATTTTTGGTACATGTTTGATCTTATACAACCTAGTCTATTTTCTACATTTTCTTATTTGTATTAGGGTTCTTTAGATATACATTTCTACAATTTTGCATAGTACTTTCATATTAGATTTATGTTTTAAACCCTTGTTCTTTATTCATCTATCTTTCCTTTAGGGTTTTTGTGCTTATTCATTTATCCTTTCTTTTAGCCATTTTAACCACCCTTGCATTTACTTTAGGGTTTATACTTAACATCCATTGTAGATTTGATTTTATGACATACTATAGATTGTATTGTATTTCCACACCACTTGATTACTCTTGTTAGGGTTTTACATTTTAGTTGCATACTCTTGTGAATCCTACATCCTTGGTTAGATAATTATTTCTACATTTTTTATTCTCATGATCCTTTAGCCTTGGTTGCTAGTCATGCTTCCATCATCAATTTTGACATGTTTATACACTTTGTGACACGTGGTCCTTCTAGTCTTGATTTACTGAGGACATTTCATCATACAAAAAGGGATCGCATTGTCCATGGAAGCATTGTGCCATGACATATGCTCATTTTCTTCATTTGGGGATATAATCATTACTTTCCCTTTTTTATTGGAAATTATTTCTTCTTCACAATTGCCATTTGTTACATGTTTCTTCTATGAAGAATTATAATAGAGTGATTAATACTAATTTTGTTCCATTTTTAACACATAATCTAGTTCATGCTACATCAGTTGTGAAATATATCTATGATATGATTATACCTTCTATTGCTATAGATGATACATCATATGGTGAAGGTACATCTCATGATAGTTGCAACTTGTGCTACTCTTTCTACATGTCATGTGGCTTATGCTTCTCCATGATTTATATCTCATGCTAAGTTGAGTTATATCCTTACTTTTCATTCCTTAGTTATACTTCCAATTCATTCTACATCTAGGCATGCATGGATACATGAGGTATGATATACATGATCATTTTTATAATAATCCCACTAAAATACCTCTTTGGCATTTGGTATGTTCCTTAGAAAACCATAAGAACATTTTAAAGAACATCCTAGAGTGTACAATTGTTTTATCTACTCTTACTCCTAAGGGCTTAGCTTCAACATTGCAACCACTACTTAAAGCCAATGTCTTCATCTCCTTTGTGCTTCATGATTTACCATTACCACATGTGATTCACGAGTGTAGGCCATTATGTGATGTGGTTAGGAATGGAGGCATATAGTTAAACATGCACCAATGGACAATAGATCTAGATTGAATATATGTAGCAAATATTTTCTAGATGTGATTCAAGTTAGTTACTCCAATCTCCCAAAATTTGAGGTAACTATTAAAGGGTTTGGCACCATAATATGATATTCCCTTAGTTACATTACTTTGCCTATCAATTTAGGGCCTTTTACTCTTCAAACCACTTTTCATGTGATGTCCAAAATATTAGTATACGACATTCTTTTGGGGCATCCATGGATTCATGTAATGGGTGCTATCCCATCTATGCTTCCTCAAAAACCTATGTTCACCCATCAAAATGAGCAATATATAGTGACAATCAATGACAATCCATACAAATTTCTCCAAGTAGTTAAAGATAAAACAATTATATCCATTACAATTAGTCACTCCTACAATTACCCTCAATCTTCTTGTTTCTCACATTGATCTTGAAGATGATTAGGGCTCATTAGATTTTGAAACAATAAGTTTCAAAAATAAAAATAAAATCATGAAGACCAAGCTTCTTCTTTGCCCATTGATCTTGATTTACTTGCTTTATCACCTTTGTATTCTCATATAGATATTTATTCCAATGAATGAAATACTCCCCATAGATCCAAAACTAGCCAACATTATAAAAGGTGTTTATCCTCTTCTATGTTGTTTGGTCATTATGAAAAGGACATAATATCCTAGAAAAGCTTAGTCATAATGGAAAAGGGTTAGGTTTGAATCAACAAAGCATTAACAAACCTATTAAAATCCTTGAAAAGAATGATACTGAGGGAATTGGCTATTCATGCACTATTAGTAGTGACATTTTTAACCCTTAGATTATCTTGATTTGGTTCTTGATTGTTATATTGTTTTACCTAGGACTTATTAGACACACATTTACAAAATAGATTGTTATGTCCTTCTCTATAAAAGCATTCAATGTATTCATTGTATACATCTCCTAATCCTATCCTCTTGGACCATTCCAAGTATTATCATTTGCATTTAAGGAAACATTTTAGTTTGGTGTGCTAAAAGTAATCTAGATCTACATGAGCATTTTAGGAGCATATGCATGTCTAAAAGCTACTATTTTTTATCTTTTACACATTTTCATGAGTTGAGCTGTGAGATAAAACCCCTAGTGACACATCGATAGTCCAACCAAAATATTCTTAAATACCGCCAATTTTTAGATATTCAAAAGGAGTAAAAATAGATAAAATCATTTAGGTGAGTAGTAGAACATAGTTTTACATTGCATAGGATTTAGTTTGGACTCAAAATCTACAATGTTACAACAACACACTTTATCTACACTTACAAATTTGAGCCTAAGTAGAACACATACCCAACACAAGTTTTAAGACATTTCATTTACATAGAGGCATTGTTTCCTAATTACATACTACTATGAGTCTATAATATTTAAAGGCAATCATTGTTTAGTCATAGAGCTAAGTAATAGTTACATGTTCACTTACTTTCCTAAAATAACAAGTACACTTGTCAAGGTAATCAATAACCATATCTCATTATTTACTCTACGTTGATTTGTGCTTAATTGATTACATTTACTTATTTGTATTAGAGGGAAAGTTTATTTTTCTATATATATGGACATTTGATAAACTCCATATGATGTGATAAAACTTTGTATGATGTGGGCATGCCACTATAAAATGATATAGCTTCCTTGGATACAATGATGAGTCCCTATCTATCATAAAACACAATCTAAAATCTCAACCATGAAAATCATTAATGGCAATACATGCACCCTCCAATTGGTTACATCCAATAGATGCATAGAATTGGAGGGGGAAACAATGACACATCGTATGTATTATTAACATGGGATAAATAATGTGTAGTCAATGATTGTCACTAAATTGTTAGATATCCATTATTGTTAATGATAATTTACAAATTCACATAATAACCACATTAAAATAATAATCAATGTAATATCCATATGTCTCATGTGAAAATGTGTTCTCATAAATGTTGTTTCGATAAAATTTCATGGTAATAAATGTGTAACACAATAGATGTCTCAAGAAAGTATGATAATGCAACATGTCATCATATGTAGGAACATTGGTTTGTGAGAATGGAAAATCCATGGGAAATAATGATGGAAGGGTAAAGAAGGGATCAAGCTACTTATGGTAAGGTGAGAAATTGAAAGTGAGATTTCATTTTTACATCATCCTTGAGAGATTATCAAGGTGTAGTATAGAGGACACACTTTGA
The DNA here is from genome assembly GCA_007115665.2 of Sequoiadendron giganteum. Taxonomy (NCBI): domain Eukaryota; kingdom Viridiplantae; phylum Streptophyta; class Pinopsida; order Cupressales; family Cupressaceae; genus Sequoiadendron; species Sequoiadendron giganteum. Next base: position 346,178,441 of record CM021105.1, on the reverse strand, counting down.
ATCAAGCAAATAGGGTGCATGTACATATTACACATTCAATGCAAAAAACTTTTGGAGGTGACATGTTTATTTTTTACCTTTTTAAACCTTTGTCTATTCACATGAAATTGAGCAATTTATTTTTTTATAAAACTAGTGTAGGAATTATTTTTATTGGTTTGTTTGACTCAAAAGATTGAATTGCCTCATGCGGGATTGACCCATGGGCATGCTTTGTGCATATGGGATTAATTCGGGTTTTGAACTAATATACAAGTTTAAACCCAAAGTATTAATTCAATATGTTGCATCAATTTTAGTAATTTTATGATTATTTTTATCATTGTATATTAGCTAATGACAAATTCGGTGTGCCTTTGTGGAAATATAATGAGTTTGAGATTTGAGAGTAGCCACAACCTTGCTAGATTGAGAGTTTGAGATATTTTCCTCCCACAAACAAAGATATGGAGAGTGTGGGCTTGAGACATTTTTTTGCATATATCTCCATTGTTTTATGTTGTATTGTCACCACCCTTACATAGAGGTGGGATTTGGATACAAACACCTTTCATCCTTTCATAGGTGAGATCATAGTTACCCTTGAGGATGTTTGACATATCTTGAGACTTCTACTGAGGGGTACACAAAACTAGACATGCCACCCACCTTAAGGTATGATCAATAGTTATAACAATGAGGTACAAGTTGTACAAAGCATGGAAGGTTCATTGTACCATAGTTATATATTATGGTTGGAGAGGCATCTCAAGGTCATAAGTGGTTGCTTGTTATTAGTGATATTTTGGTCTTCCTGAAAGGCAAGATCTCCGTGATCTCTTATAGATTAGTTTAAATTGCATGTGAGATAGAGGAGCATTATTAATATTTATATGGGGTCATGTTTTGGCCCATTTATATGATAATTTGCATATATTTATGAATAGTGGTGGTATAAGTATTAGAGAAAATTCTTACAACTCTTGACATATCAATATATGGGTATTACACAACTTAGGTTATCAATTGTAACAAATATTGATAGGGCATTAGTGTTTCAATGGGACATAAGCCACATTAACATATGGAACAAAGTGGATATATTATTAGGTTGGTGACATGTTTTTGACTATTTCATTGCATAGTCACATGATGGTCATATAGCGAGATGGCCAAATACATATATGATAGATTTAGGCTTGTACAAATTAAGATATTGTAGTGGTTTGTTTGAAAGTAAATTATTGTGGTGGAAAACAACATTCCATCGCTTGTTTATGGTTTTGTTAACTTCATCCTCTCCTCTGTACAATGTAATAAATAATATCTTATATGTTTCTAGCTTTTGTTATGATTACAAAATATCTCTTGTACAACACATAAAATGTTCAATTTGAAAAAATTAGAACCAATCTTTGATTCTAGAAAAAAATTAATATACAAATTACGATTAAATTTTATCTAAATTAACAAATATTGTAATTTAAAATCAAGAAAGTTACAAACTTTGCATGATATATATGTACCTTTTTTAATCAATCCTAAAATGTGGTCATAATCAATTGAAATCAAAGGAATATATTTAAAGCTTTCATCTTCATCTTCATTGTATGTGTCAGTAACAACTAGTGGCACCAAATTCCATTCCCCGACATATTTATGTTGTTGGTTGTTGCAATTATCATAATCTCCTAAAACACAATCGTAACAAAAACAAGAGTAATCCCTAGTGCATAATTTTCATGTGTGACTATCTGTACTCATCACATAATGCAAAGATCTTGTTTTCTCGACCCTCTTGCATTCATGCATTATTCTTCTATCCACACCTATAAATTATATAGATATGATTCAAAATAAAATAAATAGAGTTCTTAAATTTTGAAAAACAACTGAAACTTTTTTCAAACAATAAATTACATACCTGATATCTCCCAAAACACTCTATTTAGACATGGATCCTCCCTAAAGATGTGTTGACATCACATGAAAAGTGTTTCTTACACCATTCAACAACATCATATACATAATTTATATGATCTCCCTCATAATTCATTTGATGTTTTCTTAGTGCATGTTTGATCTAAGCTCTTGTGCCATCATGTTCATCCTTTCCAAGCTTGCAGTCAAAGAAACTCCAAACATGTGGTATATTGTCATGTCGATGATATCTACATAGTACATAAAATGCCTTGATTTGAATGATGGCGCACACTCACCAAACTATACAAAATTCTTTCCAATCTTCACACCACTTCTTGCCAAATCTTCAAAACACTTAAAGGAATGTTGCACAAAATGTCTGTCATGCTCTTTATCATCAATAATATAAAAGTGATATTCTTTCTTAATGAATCATTCTTCATATGTATTTTCAACACCATCCAAATCCAATTGTGCATTTCGATAACACACATGCATCATTATAGTGACCTACTCTAAATAGTAATATCATGTTTGAATCTCCTTTTGATGGGTAAAAGAGTAACTTTATGCAAAGTCAACTACTGATAAAATTGTTCCAAGTGGAAAGTTATTTCTTAACAATTGAAATTGTTTTGCTTGCCACTTAGAAAAAAAATACATGATGTATGTATAGTTGTATCAATTTATGAAAATTTTCCATAAATGTTCCAATAGGTACCTCCTCTTCTACATAATCTAACCTTGTGGATTCTTTCCCAATTTTCATTTCAAACTTTATATACTTGTAACTCTTGCAATTTACCATCTTCATCATGTCAGTATCTTCATTACCCAAAGGAATTTCAGCCAAATTTCCTCATGTTTCACAAAATCCTCTTATGCAATTTATTGTACTATCTACATCATCATTAGGTTTATCACACAATATGGATGTTATTAATTGAATTACCCATTTAAGAGGCACATTTTGTGAACCATCACTTTCTTCTCCAATATTTTGAAACACCTGATAGTAAAGATCAAAATCAATATGATAATGACAACAAGTTTCAAAAACCTTGTTTTTATTCACACAATGTGACCTTAACATTTTAAACGTTGTTTGTCGAATATTTATATGAGGATTTGCATCGCAAAACATCACAAACATCTCATGTTGTGTTATGTCTAGCCAATGGTTTGTATCCAATTCAAAATTGTTTGGCATGATCTTGTGTTTGAGAACATCTCTTTTATTTGATGAAGGATGAGAATGATCATGCCAAAATCTTGAGATCAAGTTCCTAATGCCATATTCAATCTTGTCATAACGAGGAGCCCTACACATCATTGCCCAATTTCCTTATACAATAGTATCATCCAAAACCTTTCTCCTTTTCACATATCTTGTTAGTGTCTTTCTACTTAAGCCAATTTCAGTTGAAAGTGAAGAGATTTGACGCTTTATTGACATTTGTGGACTTACAATAGATTTCAAAATTACTCTTCTTGAAATTCTCTTATCCACTAATCAAGATTGTTTCCCAATTAAACCCAAACCTTTTTAACATTTTCAATAATATCTTTTTCTAGGCATCTTTTCCTCTTTTTGGTGAAATATACATCCAATAATTATAATGGCTCTTTAGCTCATCACAAAGAAGAAATTTCAATAACAATTAGGCTTGACCAAGTCTATCATAATTTTTGAAATAAGCCTCAAGTATTTCCTTTCAAGTTCTATTCAATGACCTCTTAGTAGTTTGACTAGGTTGTTTAGCATAAAATTGTAATTTCTCTAATATATCCATTTCAAGTAATGATATATATTTCTATAAGAAATCTTTCTCTTCACCTCTATAATAAGATTCATAGTATGAATATCGATAGAAGGAAGTGATCCTAACCCCTATCCAATATCAAAGTGTGGATGGGCCTTCTCTCTAACATCAATTGTTTGTGCTTGGGTCTCCTCCCTTGCATCAACTATGTGTGATTTGACCTCCTCTGCTCTATTAATTAAATTTTTCTTGACCTCTACTCCAATTTTTGTATGTTGAGACCCTACACATATCATATTAAAGAGCATATTTTATAATTTTTTTAAGGGAATATAAATTGGCATCAAAACATTGAACTTAATCTAAGTTCTAGTTTAATTCTTGTAAACTCAATTAAACCTAAATTCACATGCATTTTTTTATAAAGGTCACAAGGGGGATCCATTGGGGAAATGTTTCACTAAGAAAATTGGATTGTACTTATCATTTAAGGAGTATAGCCAAAGCCAAGAGTACTTGGTACAAGCTAGTAAAATTGAGCATTTAGATCATTATATTCATATTATTCTTCTATACATGCATTTGGTGATACTTTGGTTGATAAAGCTAAAAATGGTTTGATTCATGTCATGATTATCATACATCATTCCATCCAATTTGTCATGTGTTTTCGTATATTACTTTAAATTTTAGGATCTAGACCATATATTTTATTCATGATTCTCATTCTTTCACTTCTATGATTGAATGGGATAAAATTATGATACATCTCATAGAACTAAAAAAATACGTTGTAGACATAACTAAGGATGAAAAATATGATGTCATTTCATAATTATTTCTTGTTAAATGTGGGGATAATGTACCACTAGTTGGTGATACATCTTTTGCATCCTCTTCCACTACTGCACATACATGTGATACATAAAAATCTAAAATATATGTCTGACATGCTGAAAATAATATTTCACCTTAAGTGAACTAATTAATCACTAGGATTAAAAAATTGTATGTTGATATTATATACAACAATAAATAAACTAAAAATTTGATATGGGAAAAATATTTCACAATTCTAAATAATATGAAAATTTGAAATATCCTCAACTGAGTGGATTGGTGACACCTTATTTTATAAAGTTAGATAGTAAAGGTGATCTATTATTTCCTATAAGGAGTTTTACTATTAGACATTATCTACTTATTTTCATGAGGATCACTTACTTGCCAAATTATTCCTAACAAGCTCAACTATAGTCATGTTTTATAAGGCTCTCTTTTTTTATAACCCAAGGGTATCCCTATGAACTAGCCTAGTGCCCAACCCACTCTACTTTGGGACATCGAGGGGTGAGATGAGGCAAGACTAGTCCCCTAGGGATATACGCAAAAACCCACAAGCCACATGCATCAGTTTAACTTGGACCTCAAACTCGAACCCAAGACCTCAGGGAGCATATCCGAGGCTTACACCTCCTCCACTATCCGTGTGAGCTCAGGCTGAAGCCCATGTTTTATATGGTTTTATTTCTTACTTGATACTTGTATTTATTTTGGGAGTTCGTTATTTATTTTGTGAAAAAAATTATAAATATCTATCACACAACATAGGAAATACCAAAATTCACTATTATATTATGGTATTTCTATCTTTGATTTATAATATGAGTAGAAGACATTAAACATTTTTAAGGAATATACATAAGGAATTATAATATTACTTTTAATCTAAGGGGAAAAGGTTGGAATTTACAAGATTGTGATAGGCCAAACAATATAAATTTGGAAAAGGTTACTAATAGAAATGTGCCAATATTTGGATGGAAATTTGAATTCTCTCCATAAATTACTTGGGATTATCTTGAATTTAGGATAATTCTAATTCAAAATCATTTCAAAAATTTATAAAATCATGTGCTTAGAGTTATCCTAAAAATTTCCACAACTCTAATGAAACTCTTAGAAGTCTTTAATTTACTATTATTTATTTTTCTTTACAACTTTAATACTTAATTATTATTTATTTATGTGCATACAATATGTATAGATTCATAATTTATGTGTGTGTATTAGTTAATTTATTCAAAGAGAATTCAACCAAGAAATAATCATGCATGTAGATTCAACTCTAATAAATTTACAGTTTAGGTTTTAGGACTAGGGTATAGGAAACTCTCACAAGTCTTTAATTTACTATAATTTATTTTTATTGCAACTTTAATACTTAATTATTATTTATTTATGTGCATACAATATGTCTAAATTTATAACTTGTGTGTGTATTAGTTAATCTAGTCGAAGAGAATTCGACCAAGAAATAGTCATACATGTAGATTTAACTCAATAATATTTAAGGTTTAGAATTTAGGGTTTAGGGTTTAGGACTAGGGACGTTTTGAGGATAGACAAATTACATTCCTCTAGGATCTTTTTAGGATGGGACCAATGAGATATATATCTAAGATCTTTCATCATATTTTTTTGGACATGATCATCTAGTGTTTAGAATAGGTATATAAAGATATCACAAGGGGGATTTCCATTGGGGGAGGGTCCTAGATAGGACCTAGGGTTTATCATAGATGCAAGGCGAGTAAGTTACAAAACTCTAGTAGAAAGGAACTTGATTATTTAATTTAGTGGGAGAGAATTCGACCAAGACATCTAATCATAGATTTAGCTCAATAATATTTAGGGTTTAGGACCTTTAGGATTTAGGGTTTCTAAAGTAAATAGGGTTTATGGTTTAGGGTATTAGTTAAGTAGTAGGGAGCACAATGGTTTTAGTAGAGGACTTAGGAATGGTAATGGGATCTACAACAAAAAATATGAATATATTTAAAATATACTTGAATTGAAAAATTACTTCAACTGAAAATAATTTGATCTTATTGATCCTAATCTTATCTAGAATATGATTTAATTAAAAAAAATCATAATTTATATAAAATACGTACCTTCTCTTTGATCATAATATCTTCACATTCTTTCTTCACACAATTTTTTGTTCCTTTTTTGTTGAAAATGATCATGCAATCTTATTTTGCCTTGTCCTTTTATTTCCCATCTCCTTCTTTGTAAAATATGATCTTGATAATTCCTGTACCAATTCCACATTCCAAATATAAATTGCATTTGCAAAAAAATACCAAAAAGTAATTTTTATTTTATTTTTGATATTAAAAACACAAAAATGACCTTGTATATACATAATTCAAATAAACATTTAATTGCAAAAGGTCGGCTAAAATTAGCCTTCGTTTGAAGGTAGAGTACTAAATTTTTTTAATATTATTTTATTGGTAGACCTTCATTCGAAGGTCCTTAAATAATATTATTTTTTCCAGCAAAAACTATTTTCGTTCGAAGGTGCCTTCATTTGAAGGACCTTCAAATGAAGGGCCTTAGCAAGACACTTTTAGAGTCTGCTTCAAAATTTCTTCAGAAATTTCAATTTCAAACCTCAAGTTGGACCTTCAAATGTAATTCAATTGACAAGATAATTTTCAAGATTGTAGTCTCAAAATGAGCTTTCCACCAAGTGTATTTTTAATATATTTTCATTTTATTATGTATTCATTTTCTAATTTTTACTGGGCATAGGTTTTTTACCGAATATCAAGTTCTTTGTTCTACACATGTGAAAAAATAGTAAAATATTCAATATATATGTGCACTAGGTATTGATGTCCTTGTTTTACTAAAAAAATGAATTCTGATATATACACAACAAGTTATGCATGACAACATACACCTATATCCAAATTATAATTACCCTAACTTCAAAAATTAATTAAAAAAATATGTAACAAAAAATTATGAAAAAATATCCATGCACTAGATATTGATGTTACTAATCTATATTTTAAAAATTAGAATTATATCCTTTCTAAGAAAAAAATTATGCATGACGAAATAAATGTTACTTTTTAAAAATGTTCTTCACTATAAAAAAACTAGTTATTAAAGTTACGTAGAAAAATTCATGATTTATTTCAAAAAAATTGAAAAAAAAATTAGAATCTACACACAAATTTTCACAAATCACTTGTTCACATCATCTTCAAATTCTTAAACATTTAGCTACTATAAGTCTCAAAAAGTGAAGATTTAGTTAAAAATGTTGATATCAATGTCCTACTTTGACCAACAAGTGAGACTCATTATTGTGGGATTACCCATTGAACTATATGTTGGATTTCATTAAATTTATCTTACTCCCTCCAACCTTTGAGAAAATTGCCATTACACCTTTCATAAATCTACGTCCCCAAATTGACATAGGTTTTTGATTGAATTACAAACTGTAATATCAAACATCAAATTAAGACCTTTAGTTTTTTCCTTACATGTATCAACTCACATGATTATGAAGGTTTTAAATTAAAAAAAAATCAAGGAAAATGTATATAAAGTTTTTATGAATAATACAAACACCCTTTCTCATGAAAAATTAAATTTACACCATCAGGCATATGAGGATGGATCACCCTTGTTTGTCAAAATCATAATTTTTTTGATAGTTTTCATGACTATATGAATAAATTATTTAAAGGGTTGTCCAAGCATATGTTTGGGATATAGTTACATATGAAACTTTTGCTTTCATTGGAGACTTGAATGAGTTTCCTCGTAATGATACTATTATAGAATTCTTCTTTAATTATTTTCCTAAGTATGAAAGATTTCATTTGAATTTTACTATGGACAAAGAGTAAGGACGAATACAATATCCTCATGATCACTGCAATTTTGTTTGCACATCCCACATCAAATATTTTTTATAATTCTTATTCTTTTGGATTTGAGGGGAAGTATGATTTTGTCATCACTAATCAATTGGAAACTTAGGTAAGTGTGCATGGTACATCTAACCAATGTAATTCATTTATTCTCCATCACAAGATTTTTCATTAAGTATTGGACTATGAAGTCCAAATGTGCTTTGTAATTTGTAACAACATCATATTCAAACATATAGTGAGATGCCCTAGCAACATCATTCTACATTTGGACTATTATAGTATTTTCAAAGTAGTTTATGGGAAATCAACATATAGTAAGGTTTTTGAGAGAGACAATTATTAGCTTTACACATTTTAATGGGGTCGTTGTATTGAGAAATGATTGAGGAATAGTAAACTCAAAATTTTACAGCCTATTCAATTTATGCACCCAATAGATAAAGCATTGATATGAATTCAAAAGATTAATTTTTGGATCTCACTATGCACTCAAGGGGCATGCATCCCTAAGTGATTGTTCGGACTAATTTAATGCCACCATATCTTAGTCATCTCATCTCAATTTCATACTTTTTATTTTTCCAGCTTTGAGTGGCTATGTTGGTCATTCATGGCATCTCCAAATAGCTAAAACTTTAAGGTATTTAGGATTTTGGAAATTATGTGAATTATCATGTGAATTCAGATAATTCATTATTAGCCTCAAGTTCTAGTTTCATGTCTCCTAGATTTATGGAATAAATTTTATGAACTACTTTAGAGTCAATGATTTATGGTTGGTAGGATTTATAAACAACTTAGATTTGTGATCATGGTTGGTATGTTAGGAAAAAGGTGTGTTTTCCACCTTGTATAATGATGCAATTTAATATTATTTGTGGTGTTAGGGGATCTAGGGATGTGTGAATCACATGTATTAGACATTCTTAGGGCCACTTTATGTGTTGTATGTAACATTGGGATAAATATTTAATGTAGGTTTGCACAATGAGAAATATTTAATATTGGAAAAACTTAGAACCAAAAGGTAAATGAGGAGGGGAATGATTTTGTAATCTCATGGCATTAGTCACATGGTTTATGTGATTCCAATTGGTTCTTTGTGCAAGCTTATGTCTATAAAAACCAACAGATGTTTAGTTCATGTTTAAGATTGTCCATTTTGGGGTTGGCTTATGAGAGCATCTCTTATAGGTTTCATATGTGAGGGTTTGAAGCATGACATAGGATGTGTGGTTACATGCTTGTTCACATGGAGTTCATGTAGACATATTGATGTTTTAAGGGTATTCATAAAGACTTTGCAAATGTATTGTAATGATTTAATTGTTGAATAATACATGAGTGATGGATGCTTTTGGAGGCTGGGTTTTTCCCTCTTGAGGGTTTTCCCAGGGTATATCTTGTGTCATAATGGATGGTGAATTTTCAATTATTTTGCATGTGGGTTATGAATACTTGTTTGCATGGTTTTATTTATTTGGGCTATGTGGAAATTGTCATAGATGATTACAAAATTCCTTTCATTTGGTATCAAAGTCATGGTTTTAGTGGTATAACCCTTGTATGAGTAGATTTGGTGCATAGGTGAATCAAATAATTTGCGTTAAAGCATGAAAATATTGCAAGGTATGATGGTTTTTTGTAGGTTTTATTTTGCAGATTTGGGGTTTTGGGGTTGCAGATTTGTGGTTATTTTTTGCAAATCTGGGGTTATGAATATGAGTTAGAAAAATGGATTTTCTTGGGTGTTCACCATGAGGGATTTATAGGAGAAGATCCACATATAACCCCTTGGGACAAAACTAACCTCATCATTGAATCCAAGAGGCCCAAGAGATGAAGATTGACATAAAATTAAAACTATTATGATCACTGTGAAAAAGTTTAAAAAAATTACCCCCCTTGCCCTATCGTACAACCATACAACCATACAATTCATCTGCAAAGGAAAAATATATATGTTTGGAAGGGGGGTGGAGGGGTGGAAGGGGTCTATGGACCACCCTATACCCCCTATGTTAGCCTAACTAGATAGTTCAGGCATTGCATGTCAATGCCACTAGCGCTATTTTTTGACATTGTCCCTCAAGTCAGCAACTGGGACTGACCAGCTTAGGCCCTCGTCTCTTAAGCCTTGATCCCATGGGGGACTATCCCCCAACCCTTTGGAGCTTAAAATTTAACTGCCAATTTGTTTTTAAAACAAAAGTATAAAATCCAATTTTAATGTTTTTTGGATCCACCACTTGTGCTCAACCCGAGTGTTGTCACCACTTGTGGGCCACTTGTGGACCACCAACCAACCACCTATACTAGTCTAATGGTAAAAAAAAATTGAAGGGCATAAATTTTGCCTCGAGTGTCAGATTTTTGAATTCTTATAGTCATTGGAAAAGTGGTTCTAAGCACTACACTATGGTATTAGTGGGTTTTTTAGATTTTTTGTTTTGATAGAGAAATGATTATTGGAAGTTGGATGTTATTTCCATACTTGAAGAGGTCATAAATTATGCATACAAAGTCAAATTTTAAAGTTTTATAATCAACAAAAAGTTTGTTCAGAGCACTACATAGTGGATCAAGTTTGGAGATATTTTGATGTGATTTTATTTTATTTGAGTTGTTTATGGGTTCTTATGACTATGGTACTTTTGTGAGTTGATAGAAAATAAAATCTAGGCAATTTGGTGTTTGAGTCATTGGATACTTACATGCACATCTTCGATTATCTTTATATGACTCGGATATGGGTTGTTTGTACCCATAGACATTTTAGTGTGGATGCACAAATTACAAAGATAAGAATATTTTCTCCATTCAAATAAATAACTTGCATAAATACAAAGTTTATTCAAATCAAATTAAAAATACATTTTCATTACAAAAATTCTCTCTTTGGTACTCAATGGCCTCTCATGCCATTATGATCTGATATCTTATCTTCCATAAATTCGCACCTTCTCTTTCTTGTTGTCTTCATTCTTCAAATTTGCACTCTTTGTTGAACAATTTTTAGTCTTTCCTTCACCTCAATGATGCCTTATTCTCTTGTTCAACCTTCTTTCTTTGTCTAGGGTCGAACACCCAATCTCTAATGCCTTCCCTCTCTTATATGGCCTTCTAATCTTTAATTTGAAGTTTTTTTTAACTTTCCAGGCCGTAGTCTCTTCCCATTCTCTCCTAATTCCTACGTTGCATAATAATATTTAGAACTATTGTTTAAATATTTTAAATCCCAAAATAGTGTCCATAACTCCATGTTTCCTATTTCTTCTACCTTCTATGCAACCCTCCAAAAGAAAAGTTTCCATGTTTTTATGTTCCTCCCAAGAGGCGTTTACTTATTAGCAACTCAAAAGACAAATTGGGCACCCTATCACGCACAAAATTTGGCTCAAAACCATTTAATTTTATGCCTCTAAAGAGGCATTAAAATATATACTTCTAAACTACCAACAAAAGGAGTAAATACCATACCACCACTTTGCCATGCCTTCCTTCTACGTGGTACTCTACTCCCTTAATATGGCATTGCATTTTCTATTTTCAACCAAACAACTAAGAGGTACATTTTATATGTTGGAGATCATTTAAAACATCAGATCTTAAATTCCTCATTCTCCATTTTCATTTCTCACGAAGCTGCATAAATCAATTTTTTAAAAAAAAACAAACATGCAACTATGACAAGATGTGTCAAAATGTCTGAAAACTGACTTTTTTCATATCTTTCACCCAGGAGCTCATCTTCATGCAAAAATTGGTGATTATTATAAGAATGGCCCTATGAAGCTTCCCAAAAAAGTATTTTCCCCTAGCTATCACAAAACTCCAGAAGTTAAATTTCCCATAAAATTGCCAACACAAACTTTTGGCATTAAAATATCTCAAATAATGAGAAATTTAGTGACAATTTTTTTTGTACATTTAGAAAAATACCTTCAAGAAAATTCTTCTTGGAGGATTTCAAACCAAACCTCAAGAATCTCCAAAAATAGTTGTTTCCATGAAACTATCCTGCAAGTGTCAAAACTGAAATATGGCAAAAATTAAAATCTTGCAAATTTGATCATGCCAAGCATTCCAAAAGATGAGAGATGTCGAGAAGTCCACACACACACCAAAATTGAAGAAAATAAATATTATTTTTTTGGACGATGCAAGATCGCTTGTGGACCCAGATGCTCTTGCATCAGACACACCAAGTAAGAAGTTTGTGAGCATAGCTCACAAAAGTGGAGTTGAGTGATAGAATCACCCTTCAAGATTGTGAACAATCTGTAGAAAACTCCATCATTGTATCAAGTGCACCAAATTATTTATTTGTCCTCCTCTTCCAACATCTTGCCGAAACAATTTTCATCCTCTTCTCGCAACTCTACTCTACACTCTTCTTCCTTTTCATGGCCTTGCATCCACCATGTACCATCCTCCTCTACCAAAAGACTCTCTCCTCTCTTCCTCCAACCACTCACTTTTCTACTATCCTCTTTAATGGGATTCAACCTACCACTGACTGACCACCTCCACCAAATCTCTCCTATCGCATCCTCTAGAGCCTCTACCTTCATGACTTCCTCTATCATTACTTCCTCTAAAGTTGCACTGCGCAACTTTTCTATCTCTGTGATCTCCTCCTCAAGCAACACTTGCTCTTCTTCAGGTTCTTCATCGAACACTGGATCCTCATACATCATTGCATACTTTGTTTCAATTGCAACACCCTCAACTGCTGCAACTTCACTCACCACTACATCTTCTATATTTTGGAAAATCTCTTTGCCGCACACTTCTGAAACCTCTTAATATTCATCCAATCCTACAAAAAATTTATCTTCTTCACTTTTCTCCTCTTCTTCCATGCTCTCATCCAAACATACTATGCAACCTCTTCATCTTCCTTTACACACACAAGTTCATCAATAACCAAACCCATGTCCTCTTCTTCCCTTTGCTCCACTGCTACTCTGATTTCTCTCAAACCTCTCAACATCCTCTTCATCTCAATCTTATATTGTCTTGCTCTTTTGACAAGAACTGATATCCTCGAAAGATTTCCCACAACAAAACCAAAACTCTTCCTCTTTTTCATCTTCACATACAATTCCAACCTGTAACATAATCAACTCTTTTTTCCATGACTTGTCCCTCTCAGCTCTCAATTGCACATAACTCCTCACAAACCTGTAACAGTTCTCTCAAAAAACTCTAGGGTGGGTGCAAAAAGATTGGGGGCCAAATTGTGGCCAAAATTTTTAAAAACTTCTGATAGGCTATAATGTGAGCACGTTATAATGTAAGCATGTTATAACGCACTCACATTATGGCTTGGTGTGCCAAGCCTAAGGCTCAGCCACATCGATCCTATTCAGTGCTCGCGTTATAACATGAGCATGGAATAATGTGCTCACATTATGGATTATTAAAAAAAAAAGCAAATTCATTTTTATGTTGACTATTTTTTATGTTGCTCGCGACAAAAACCCTTCTCTTGTGCGCTCGTGTTGTAATGCCCCACCAAGTAACCCTAAAAGAAGTTGTAATTAATGTCTTAAGCGAACCATTTTTTTTTATAAAGTGCGTTTAACATACACATTCACTTACTAATTAACAACAACCTCTAAGGCTACAAGGTTAGGATTACTTAAACCCACACATACATATTACATATAACCATAGCATTATGAACTTTATGAAATAAACATCATACATCATAAGAATACCACATAACCTAATAAGATAATCAACCAAGATACAATCTCATAAATATTATCTTAATCCAATAGTTATATCACTCATTCCCAGAATGAGGCAATAGTACATAAGGTTACAATTACAAAATTTCACCTCATAAACATAAGAGGGATAAAATAACTTATACAAGTTAAAATATTACAATGCAAGGAATTACAACAAGAACCGTGAGCTATCCATCTGGATGTCTAGCCACCAAGTACTGTAGATAGATGGGGACCCAACGGTTTTGGTTCATGTTCCACCCAACCAAGTGGTACCCGAAGGCCCACCCCCCATGCTAGGAGATAGTAACAAAGTAACATGGACAAGATCTACAATGCACTAACCAAAGGCAAACTCATACTGACTCATACTGATATATCCAAACAAACGAACTAACAAGTACAACTCAATCACCAAACAAGTATAAATCAAGTACAATACAAGTACAAATCAAGTACAACATTCACATCACTGACATAGGTCACATTGCTTCCAGACATAAAGTAGATCAAGTATGTTCACAAAACCCTACATATAAAACAATTAACAACAGTTGTCCTAGATAGAGTGTCATCGCATAGTAGTCATGAGATCTGCTCTGGGCATCCTTCATAGGCTCCGGTAATCTTGGTGGCCTCAACCGAATCCCGGCACTCATACTCACTCATGCGGCATAAAATACCTCTCGTACTGACAAGATAAATGACTATTTCATTCCAAGCCTTCTCACTCATCCCAAGTCTATACGAGCCCTTGTGTCCATGAGTGAGGATTAAATTATCTTGATTAGTGTGAACTGCATCCTAATCATCTAAGTACATTAATTTAATTATCACTTGATTAATTCACTTCTGAAGGTTACCCGGTTTACCACTTTGGGCTCCAGCCCCTAACAAAAGCCACTCTTCTATTCGACAACACACACCCAAACAATCCATCAAGGGAAACACAAGTGCATACCAACTAGGCATCGTAATCCATTCCAAAACAATGAGGAAACAAAAGATAGAACTCACTCCAAACATGTTGGAGACAACAATCACATAGTCCACTCTTTTCACAGGAGGTACAAAAGATCCCCATTCATGGAAACCAGGTAAAACTGAAAAGACGCCATGCACTACCCAAGGGAAACAACTGGATGGCATAAAGATTTAACAACCCTTATCCTCTAAGTTCTTCTGGAAGACTTATAATTTAGGACTAACACTAAATCCCAAAACCAACAATGCAACTTGACGACATAGCAACAAAAGCATTCAAGTCATTAATCAAATCTAATATTTGGATTTCTTAAATCCATACTCATTCAATAGGTAGTGTTGACAAAGTCAAAAACACAATAACTAGATCATCTAAAATAATCATAACCCCTATTTCCCCTTTCATTATTGGAAATCTAAAATAATTAAACTTACTTCCCTTTACTGAATACAGAGAATTAAATCCTTTAAGATAATGATGAGGAAGATATTACTTTTGGTTATACTAAATCCATATCTCTTTCATAATCCAATAACAATGATTCAATTAATCTAAATAGAAATTAATAAATAAAATAATTGATTGCCTTATCAATAAAACAACTTCTTAATTTATTTTTAAATCAACACAAATCCATGCAAGTAAACTCTTTCCATTTCCTAACCAAATCTTACATTTCATTCAATTTCCTATTTAGAACATGCAATCACTTTAATATAATAAAATATCGTTTCTCTACCCATTTACACATATACACTAATCAATCCATTTTAAATCTCTATTCAATAATATATTGCATACATTTTATTAAAACGAAATACGATAATGAATTTACCCTTAACACATTTTTATATGCTCCATATTATATATACACCAAACATATATATTAATAAACTCAATTATATAGATTCTTTAATATTCCAATCACAACGATTAATTTGCTCTATGGAAATAAAACATAATAACTATTGCCCTTTCAAAATTAATTGAAAAAAAACTAAATAAGTGTCTTTATAATAAATGATAGAGTAGTTCAAATAATTTAAGTTGAATCCATTGTTTTCCTTTAAAATTAACATAAATCTTCTACAATAATTCTTTTCAATTTTCTAACCCAAACCTTATATTTCTTCTAGTTTTCCAACAACACCCTATGTTAATCTCATCTAAAAGTTTCCCTTTCCAAACTCTTATTACATACATCCATTTATTCAAACCATAAAATATACATTCTCAACAAATAAATTGTTCAAATAGAAAATGATTAAATTAAAATAATTAATTATCTCTTCATAATAATCAATTCCTGAATTTACTTTAAAACAACACGATCCCATGCACTACCAAGAGAATTCACAATAGGTTGACATCACAACGACAACCCTCACAAATAACAGACTATCTGGAAGACTTATAAACTAACAGGTATTCAACCCATTCTCAAAGCATAAACACGAAAAACATAATCATTGAAGGCAATAGAAGAAACTACATTTGGATACTCTAAATCCATTTCTCATTTCATTACATAATTCATTATATCGATAAAACTGAATTAAGAATTCATCTTTTCAGATAGGGGAGAAATTACACTAATATTTTATTCTCTAATTGTTCTTAACAAAATAAGTATTTTCAACTATAACTCAAAACATTTCGCTTTAAATTAAATAACCAATTGCCCTTGCAAATTAAATCATTATAAAATTAATCAAATTAACATTTGGTCTCTTCCATAACTTATTGTGTTAAAATAAAATCAATATTTGGACTATAACCCAATATCATATATATATTTTTCCAATTAAATCAAATTAATAATTGGACCTTTTACACATGAATTTAAATTTCACAATTAAATTTTAAATTATGCATTCTTTAAACCAAATATTTAACTCCTTCAATTAAACTTTAACATGCCATTTTAAAATAAACAATAATTTCCCCATATGTTTATAATTTTAATTCCACTAATCTAATATACAAATTTTATTTAAAATAATATAAATAAATATAATACTTTAATATTATAAATTATAATATAAAATATTATTAAATAATATTTTGATATTATAATAACAATACATAAAATATTAATATTTATAAATATCAATTTATTATTATTTCATTATTAGAGCAGCCATGGGAAAATAACTTTACAGCAGTCTCGTGTTTCAAGCATAACTCAAAAACTACGATCTGGGTATTTGCGATTTTTTTGACAGGGATAAGAAAATTCCAAGATGCGGAAACCCTTTAAATTTCCTGACAACCCAGTTTGTGTAAATGGAGTTATATGCGATGCAACCAGACCATTTTACCATGAAAAATATAACTACCCTACGGATTTTCAAATCCGATTTTTAATAATAAACAGAGGGTTTCATTTTTCTAAAAATATTCTAAATGCATTGTTCAATCTCTATGTTTGATTTCAATAACAACATAATCGATTTCCCCAAATAATTTAAATTCAACTGAGGTTTTCACAATTTTCACTCAAGAATTTTTACAAGCAAATACTGTAAATTTATTTAATTCTTTTCTTCTAATATCAAATTTGTTTTCTAAAACAGATTTAACAAACAAATCTTTAATCACTACTATTTAAAAAAAAAAAATCAAGAACCATAAAACACAAAGAGGAAAACCTGGTACAAGAAGCCACAGGAAGAGATGAATTTCTGATGCAAGCCTCCTCCAAAGATTTCTTCAATTTTCTTCAATCCTCCAATGAATTCAATCCAAAACCCAACAAATGCAAACAATCTTTCCTTCACTCAATTCTCCATCCAAAACTTTCTTCAAACCCTTCTTGTGCAATTTTCCAAAATTTCTTCTCTGTTGTAAAAATGTATTTTTATTTTTTAAACTTTTTCCCTCCCTAAAATTAAAACATGCATTCATTATAAAACAAAAATACCTAATACAACCCTAATTCACATTACATGCAAATTAGATATTTCAATTTCAATTTCAATTTCAATTTTAATTTTCGAAAACCCACTTTCAATTTAAAATGCAATTTCAAATAATAAATTAATTTCCAAAGTTGCAACTAATTTCCCAAATAAACATTTAATTACAATTTCTAATTTAATTCCCACACGTTGAAATTAAATTCCAAAATTAATTTTAATTGTTTTATTCCTTTCATTCTCTTGCATCACGTTTAATTAATTAATTTAATTATTTAATAACTAAATTCAACCCCCTTAGATTAAATTTAATTAATTAAATAATTTAAATATAAACTTTTATCCACATTGCATTATTTAAATTAAATAACCATCAACATGATTTAAATGCAATTATTCTAAATATCTATTTCCAAATCAAGAATCCTTCATAATTAAATAACATTAAAACAAGACAGACAATGACTCGACACACACGACTGACGACACACTAAGGCTAGGGTGTAAACTTGACACATGTTACCTAGCTACTATCTCCCGTTCAACTTAACCGTTGGATCAACACGCTCAAACCTGTGAAACTAGGTGGAGTCGATGTCATGTACCTGCAATCCTGCAACCAAGTAAACAACATCATACAATATATCCAACATATAATACACACCGTGAAGAAGGAATCATAGATTCACAGGGCGCTCGCAGGCGAGTGATGCGAACCCGTCTTCTTCACCCATACACTCATCAAAACTGACACTTCCATCATAATTCCAATAATCTCATAATAACATCTCATGCTAACTCTACAACATCATTAATCCATAATGCATGTGAAACAATAATCAAATAACCACATCACACAATAATAGTTGTCGCTCAATCGTAGCGATCAAAACATCATAACGAAATGTATATAGTATCAAAGTAATCTGCAACCAAACATAACATAAGGCAAACCGAATGAGAAGCAAAACGGAGGGGTATTACACGTGTTCTGGGAGGAGACAATCTTACATTTTTTTGTCAATTTGTTGCTAGGATGTCATCACGTTGACAAAGAGGTCGAATAGGTAAGGATTGTTTGTTTTTTGTTAGTTTTAGGTTGTTTTTTATATTCATTTGTTGAATTTGTAGGAAATGATAATGATCCTAGAAACCTTCTTCAAAACCCTCCTAAAAATCCTCAACAACCAAAGCAACAAGAACATGAACAAAATCCTCAGGTTCAACAACCACAACAACGATCTCTTCCACGAATCCCTCAACATCCTCCTAGCACTCAACAAAATTTAATGGGGGTAATTGAAAATAATAAAAAAATACATTAACGAGTTAATCACGAGGTTGAGCGATCTAGCAGGTTCAACCATGGATAGAAGAACACTTGAAAATTCACTTAAAGAAATGTTAAAAGATGGAGATGCTATCAACACATAATTAAGTGGTTGGAAAGATAGGAGGTAGGCGGCTAGGAATTTTTACTAGGATAAATTATCATATAAAGATGTAAAATATCAAAAAATTACAAAATTAGATTTATGCTCATTATTCACCATTCCATGCACAAATCAAAATATTGACCTCAATGCAAAGAGGTTTCCTATCCATTGGTGCCACCACCAAAGGATTAGGAACTTTTCTAGCATAGGTGGTACATGTTTTTTATTACCTACCATGCAACAATTGCGAAGTCCCACAATATTTCTTGAGGAAACTATACTGTGAGTTCATCCTGAACAAAACCCCAAATTATTTTTATATGAGGGACTTCCAGGGGATAGGTGGGGGATTAGCTCAAGATAGACTTGGTGCATGACAAGATCCTAGGAGGCAAGTGATATGAGCTCTCACTAGGCCGGATCATGAGCACATTGTTATCCCTACCATCATGAAGGAGAGTGCCAAGGTAGATACTTTGCAAGCTATCACCTCTTTGAACTAGAGTGTCATCCATCATGCTAGTCCTATACTACAACACCATCCAGTGGAGTCTTTGAGTGGTAGGCTTTGATCCCATTCGTGTCAAGCTTGCAGGGCGAATTATTCATATGACCCCATCGAAACTCAAGAGGCTACTATACAGGATATGTCTGCAACTATGGAGATGGAAAGGGCAATTGAAATTTTGAATAAGGCTTATGGCATCGATACTCAAGTCACTGTTAGCATGTTCATTGAATTTAATTTATTAAATTTTAATTTTGAAATGCAAGATTAACTAATTTAGTTTTATGATTTTAATAAAATTTCAGGGTCACAATGTTGATACTGGATACACTAGCCCTACACTTGTTTATTACTCCATTGCATCTACCATTGATGTATGTAACTAGTAAACAATTATGAATTAATTACATGTTAATAGCATTGTTATATGAATGGTATTTTAATATCTGATTTTGGATGTTGAATATGCTAATATTGGAGGTTTCGTGGGAACACCTCCCAATGCCAGTGGAGTTAGACAAACTTTCATGCAAGCAATAGAATAAAGAGTTTAACTAATGAATTGTAATTAATAGATTTGTGTAGCTTATATTCATATCATTGATTACATTACATTGCACATCTTTGAAACTCAAATCATTACTTCACATTTCATAACTAATAACTAGATATTGATAGATGACAAAATTTCAACTATAATATAGTTGTTTAGAAAGTCAACATAAGTAGTGATGCAATTACTTCACATAACATAAGTAATAACTAGGAGCAGCTTCAAATTGTATTTTCCTGTCATGGCATTCCATGAGACCACTTTTTATTGAGGCATCTTTTCAAACAGTTCATTGTCTTGTCTATGCTATGGATGTTTGGAAGAAATATATGAAAGAATAATAGTAATAAATAGCATAGACAAGGCAATGAGTTGTTTGAAAAAATGCCTCAAAGAAATGTGGTCTTATGATGATGTCCATGAGACCCAATTTATTTGAGGCATTTTTTCAAATAGCTCACCACCTTTTCTATGCTACCACATATTCCATACATGTCTACCAAAGCATTTTATCAAATAGTTCACTTCCTTGCTGCTATGGCTAAAAGCCTAAATTAAGTGTTTTCCAACAAACTACAGATACTTGGAAAAAATATATCAAAGCATAATAGTAAGCAATAACATAGACAAGGTAATGAGTACTTTGAAAAAATTCCTCAAAAAAATGTGGTCTCATGGTGATGGAATGACATTCCATCACCATGAGACCACATTTCTTTGAGGTTATTTTTCAAAAAGCTCACTTCCTTTTCTATGCGACCACATTTTCCATACATGTCTACCAAATCATTTTATCAAAGTACTTGAACTTTCTTGTTTCTATGGCTAAAATACTAAAAAAGGTTCTTTCCAAAAAACTATGGATGCTTGGAAAAAATCTATCAAAGCATAATAGTAAACAATAATATAGATAAGGTAGTGAGTAGTTTTAAAAAATGCCTCAAAGAAATATGGTCTCATGGTGATGGAATTCCATTCCATCACCATGAGACCACATTTCTTTGAGGCATTTTTTCAAACAAATCACCACCCTTTCTATGCTACCACATTTTGCATACATGTCTACCAAAGCATTTTATCAAACTAATCACTTCCTTGTTGCTATGGCTAAAAGCCTAAAATAGGTGCTTTCCAACAAACTATGGATGCTTGGAAAAATCTATCAAAGCATAATAGTAAGCAATATCATAGTCAAGGTAGTGAGAAGTTTGAAAAAATGCCTTGAAGAAATGCAGTCTCATGGTGATGGAATGTCATAACACATTTGTTTTTAATGGAATTCTATCACCATGAGACCCCATTTCTTTGAGGCATTTTTTCAAACAATTCACTGCCTTCTCTATGCTACCACAGTTATCGTACATGTCTACCAAAGAATTTTATCAAATGACTCACCGCCTTTTTGCTATGGACAAAAGCCTAAAAACAAGTGCTTTCAAACAAGCTATGGATAGGGAAAATAGTAAGCATGATACTCAGAAATATATAGTTTAATAAGTACTCAATTTTTTTTTCATTATCTCATACATTATAAGCCATGACGTGCATCACTATTGTAGTTTTCGTGATTGAATAATTATTTTTAGATGTTGGAAGCGAATACACCTCCAAATGTTCATAGGGAAATGGAGCTTGGTGTTTTGTTTGCTATAGAATCCTCGATGCCCCTCACAAAGGTATAAGGCAGATTACTAAATTTCAATTTACACTCATTATTATAGTTGTTAGTTAGTGAAAAATCAAACCATTATTAATTCATAGGTTAATTTCTCTTTGTATGGTTTCTAAAAGGCTTCAACATGCCTCAACATGGGCATGTGAACCTTTCCCTCGAGGAGAGTGATCATCTAGTGGTGGTAAGTGATTATTTTGTTAAATATATCATTTTTTATAATGTAATTTCTATCTATTAATGTCTTTACTTGTTATTGTAGCAAATACAGCTTGACTAGGAACTAAACCCTACGAGGAGTAGCAGGAGCACTCCTTGACCTCAGAACAAATGAGTGACAGATTTATCCCCATCCAGTCGACAAGCAAAGGGCAAGAATTTATTTCCAGGGCATGGAGAGCAATGATTTTTTATTCTAGAGCCCTTTGTTGTATGCCTATATGGCATTTTGTACATATTTTGTATTGGATATATTTGAATTTGTATGCCTATATGGCATTCTTGTAAGCCTATATGGTTATTTTGTATATATTTTATACTTATATCGACATATATTGATGTATGCCTACATGGCTATTTGGTTAATACAAATATTTTTTATCGATGGTGTCCATATTTGCATTATAAATCTATGGTTCAATAGATATGAGTTAGATGTATTCAAGTGTATACTTTACAAATTACGTGTATACTTTGTGACTTACATGTATTCCAAGGTATACTTAACGACTTACATGTTTTCATGCTATAACATGTATTCATGCATATAATTTGTATTAATTTGTGTATACTATGTATTTGTGTGTATACTTCAAGGCTTACATGTATTTGAGTACTTGTGCTTCCCTTATTCACATGTATGCTTGACTTATTCACGTGTATACTTCTTAATTGGTTAGCCCTAGCATTGATCATAGTTGTCCTTCATGGTTTGACTTGAATATTTATTGATTGATGCTAAACAACTTTATTAGTTGATGTTAAACAACTTCAATATTTCTAGGAATACTAGTAGAGTTACAAATTACAAAAATTGCACAAATTGAAAAGAAAAGATTAACTGTAAATAAATGCACTAATTGTTAACTTGATAATTGATTAAGAATGAGTATAATATATATATCAAGAGATGAGCCTTCTAGAATGGAAATTGCCAACTAGAAAATAGTCAAAGCATTCCCAATCCTTTGAAAGCAATAATCCACCCAAAATTGCAATGGGAGATAAGGCAAATGAACCCACATATGCATAACTGAATAAAGAGCAATTCACCCTTCACAGCTTGGTGAAACCATTTCCAAACTTAGAAGATCTTAAAGATAAAGAAGAATTATGATCTATATAATATAGAAATAGTACCCACTTTGATGACTACAAAATTTTCAACCATGGGCTTATCATACTTTTTCAAATTTGGTAAGATGGCTTATTTAAGATCCTTGTGCAATGTATTTTCTAATTCTCCCTTATTTTTGCATATCTCAATTTAGTTTAATTCAAAGAGTTCCATCAAATGCTTCATCTAAAAGAAAAACATGTTTTCAATTGGTATTCCATGAGATGTTTCATAAAAAGATCCCAGTATATTTAATCTTTTGATTGGAACAACTCAATTAAGCAAAGGATACATAATCTTCACAACACTTGCAAAACAATATTCATAGTATATGATGAGTAGTTAAATTCTTGACACATTATCATACAAAAATTTATCTTGAATAGTCTTTAAAAATTTTCACATCATAGTCCTCACAGCATAGAATGAATTATTATCTTCTTGATCCATCACCATATAAACACGTCGAAAGATGTATATGTTAACTTTTTGCAATACTATTTTCTGTATAGGAAATGGATTTGGGAGAAAGCTTTATAATTTATAATACAAATAAGAAATGGACTTAGGTGAAAACTTTATTTATCACACCAAATAATAAATATATGTGAGATCATCACTTGTTTCTCTTAGACTTTAATTTTCAAGCATAGAAAATCATCTCAAATGAAAATGACAAAATGCTTCACAACCTAAGTTGTTAATTGAGGAAAAATAAAATGTTTCCAAGTTCCACCATTGTATGCATTTACAATTGGTTGTATATTGTTGTAAGGGCAAGGAGGATAATTAGAAAAACATCATGCACTTGCTAGACTTAAGAATGATCATATGCTTTTGGTGTGGAAAACTCAGACTTCTCAAATGTCATGTGAATGTTTCTCTTTTCGATTGTTTTGCATGCCATCATAAGGGATTGAGTCGGTTGAACATAGTTCAGAGTGATTCAACGTGTTTGGGTGTGAAAGAGGACTATGCCTAACGTAAATATACCTATCGGGATGCATTGGAATAGTTTGTTTGGTCACATGAGTTGCAGAACGAAAGTTGCACCACTTTGCAACTTTACATTGCTTGAATTTGACATTTTTTCCATCAAGTGAAAATTGGACACCATGGGAAAATGACTCTGAGATAAAAAAAACCAAAAGAGGTTATTGTAGAGGAGCCCAACGCGATCTCGTAGGCTCAGAAGAAGAGTTCATAAGCGTCGTGGTTTCCAAGTAATATCCTGTCAAAGAATGCAACTATTTCGCACTTTGGACCCTTAAGGGATCGAGTCGGTTGAATGTAGCTCATAGTGATTCAACATATTTGGGTGCAAAATAGGACCATTCCTAGTGTAAACATACTCATTTGAATGTGTTAGAGTAATCTGTTTGGTCACATGAGTTGCAGAATGAAAGTTGCACCACTTTGTAACTTTACACTACTTGCATTTGACACTTTTTCCATCAAGTGAAAATTGGACACCACGAGAAAATGACTCCAAGATAACAAAAAATGAGGAGGATATTGTATAGGGGCCCAAATTGATCCATAGGCATAGATGGAAAGTTTTTAAGCATCACGGTTTTCGAGTAATATCCCATCAAATATTGATGTCCTTTTGCACTTTGGACCCTTAAGGGATCGAGCTAGTTAAGTGTAGCTCTGAGTGATTCGACATGTTTAGGTGTGAAAGAGAACCATGCCTAGCATAAACATACCCATTCAAATGCATTGGAATAACCTATTTGGTCACACGAGTTGCAGAACGAAAGTTGCACCACTTTACAACTTTACACTGCTTGCATTTGACACTTTTTCTATCAAGTGAAAACTAGACACCATGGGAAAATGACTTGGAGATAACAAAAATAGAGAGAGGTTATTGTACAGGGGTCCAACACAATCTCATAGTCTTAGACAAAGAGTTCATAAGCATCAAGATTTCCAAGTAATGACCCATCAAATATTGTTGCCCTTTTGCACTTTGGACCCTTAAGGGATAGAGTCGGATGAACATAGCTCGAAGTGATTCAACATGTTTGGGTGTGAAAGAGGACCATGCCTAGCGTAAATTTACCCTTATGGATGCATTGGAATAGTTTGTTTGGTCACATGAGTTGCAGAACAAAAGTTGCACCACTTTGCAACTTTACACTGCTTTTATTTGACACTTTTTCATCAAGTGCAAACTGGACACCACGGGAGAAAGACTCCAAGATAACAAAAATTGAGAGAGGTTATTATAGAGGGGCCCAACACAATCCCATAGGCTTAGACAAGGAGTTTTTAAGTGTCGCGGTTTTTGAGTAATAGCCCATCAAATATTGTTTCCCTTTTGTACTTTGGACCCTTAAGGGATCGAGTCGGTTGAACATAGGTTAGACCGATTTAGTGTGTTTGGGTGCGAAAGAGTACCATGCCTAGCATAAATATAACCATTCAGATGTTTTGGAATAATCTGTTTGGTCACAAGAATGCAGAATGAAACTTGCACCACTTTGCAACTTTACACTACTTCCATTTGACACTTTTTCCATCAAGTGAAAACTAGACACCATGGGAAAATGACTCCAAGATAACAAAAATTGAGATAGGTTATTGTATATGAACTCAACATTATCATGTAGGCTCAAACAAAGAGTTTGTAAGCATCATGGTTTTTGAGTAATAGCTTGTCAAAGATTGCAACTATTTTGCACTTTGGACCCTTAAGGGATCGAGTCGATTGAACGTAACTCAAAGCGATTCGACGTATTTGGGTGTGAAAAAGGACTATTTCTAGCATAAGCGTACCCATCCAGATGCATTGGAACAATATTTTTGGTCACACGAGTTGCATAATGAAATTTGCACCACTTTGCAACTTTACACTGCTTGCATTTGACACTTTTTCCATCAAGTCAAAATTGGAAACCAACAAAAAATGACTCTGAGATAAAAAAAACTAAGAGAGGTTATTATAGAAGGGCCCTACGTGATTTTGATGCCTCAGAGAGAATTCCCATAATTGACACGGTATCTGGATAACAGGCCGTCAAAGATTGCTTCCCTTTTGCAATTTAGACTGTTGAGGGATTACATTGTTGAATTAGAAATGTTTGTGGGCAGCAATAAATTTTAAAATTTGAGAAAATATCATTACAAATATTTATGTGAATAGATGGTATGCTATATTTATATTGATATATAATCATTAGGTTGATTTGTTTTAATAAATGAAGTTTTATAATAAGTTAGTCAATTGGTTTTAGTTATACTAGGGAGAGAATAAAAAAATAAAAAGAATGATTGGTAACCATCAATGGTTATTACACTTACTATATTAATAATATGATGTTTACAATAAAATGAGATTTATTTGGCTATCCTAATTCTTCTATTTGTCCTACAATTGTCTAGCATGCTTCATACACCATTCTGAAACCCAAGTCCTTGTACTTGTAGGCACAATGCTTTCTCAAAACTATCAAGTGGTAATACAAAATCATGAGAAAAAATCAAATTATATGAATTCCAACACCCCACTTAAACCAAATATTTAATCAATGTGCCCCATTTTCATGCACATAAACTCAACTTATAAGATTCTCTCATAATAACCAAAAATATGATTCAAGGATGCCTTAGGTACTCCGTTCTCACAAATCTTTTACAATGTCACTCATACATTCAAGATTTTCTTATAATGTCTACATCATAGGTGCTCATGACATGGATAACTTCAAATGAATAACTTTAAATTCCCTCGCTAATATTTGCACGCTCTTTTATAATGGCTTCAAATCAGAATTGAGATTTGTCAAGATCATCAAAATAAGGATGTTGCATTGGTTTTTTGGCTGAGATTCTCTTGGATGGGTTGTAAATCAGAATTTTTTGCAAGGACACATCAATCAATTTTTAGTAGTTTACTTACAAATAGGCACAGTAAAAGAAGAAAAATAAAGATAATCCAAAATAGAAATGAAATGAAAATATATGGAAGGCACTTATAGATATCAAATCCACACCATTTTTTTACAACTCGGGAACAACTAATCTTGATGCTTCCATTGAGGATAGGCATGCCAGTCTCTCAACTTAGTCACTCCTAACCATGCATCTTCATTGGGAGTTCCAAGATACCTATTGCACACAACAACATCTCATAAATAGAACGAAACCAAAATATTACTTTCCAAAATTTTGGAAACTTGTAACCTATTATAGAAACAACACAATTTGATCTTCCACTTAGTTTACTAATCTATTGAGAATATCAGGTACATTATTTTTTTTGCATATTTTTGAGAAAAAATAAAATATCATTGAACTTTGTATCCTTTGCCACAGTTATAAACATAAAGTGTGCTACATTTGAAAGTCTGATAACTTCATCAATCACCTACATACATGATATAAACATTATATGATAGTATTGACATCATACAAATAATTGGGCATACAAGTATAAATTAATAAGAACCAATGTGCATACTTACAAATTAATCCAACAAACCATCCGAGTCTACTCTACTCTTTATTGTGTCAAGTATTGCCTCATGGTTAGACTCACGGACCTTCCAAAAGGTCTTGTTCAAAGGTCTACCCCCATATTTTTTCAAACAAATATTATATGCCACAACAAGGTTCGAGCAATGAAGAATCTTCCGATGTGTGTCAAAGTCCTGAAACAACCAATATTTAACACTCTTATGTGGGTACCTTCTAAGCCACGTTCCAATAACAACAACTGCGCCTGTAGGGTATTCAATGCTTTCTCCATCTATAACTAGAACCTCCAATTTCTTTTTGGCCTCAACACAATGACACAAGTAATAGTATGTTCCCTCTTCATTGTATTCATCTACAATAATTGCATAAACATGTCTTGCATTGATGTGAAACAAATTAGATGAAATTAGTCAACATTACAAATACACTACAAAGTAGGATAACAATAGGAATTTCAAAAACTATGCAAGTAGATATATTACTTGGTTGAACTAGATCTGATATGTGGTCAAAGTCAATTGATGAATCCATCTTTGTTAGTTCCAATGTTGTCAGAGGGTGATACATGTGAAGTGGGCTAAGATAACTTAACAACCATATCTCAACCCACTCCTTTGACTCACAATCATCCCAAGATTGCATTGTACATGAAGAACAAAATCATGCCATCTTCTATGTATTGATACTCCATGAACTTGCATTTGAGCTAAGGAAAGAGTGTATCTCACTTGATCATGTTAGTGTACAACAATCCTCATATGGTGCAATGTTAGTACCATCTATCAACCAAAAAAATCTATGAACTAAAGACGTGCCTTCATTACCTAGACTGATCAAAGCATTACACCACTCGATGATTGATTTTGCATTTGTCAACTTTTCATTGTCTTTATACTTTAACTCTTCTCGTGCTAATGCTCTTTTCACACATGCTTCTACACCATAATTCTCCCCCTTTCCATGCCCAACCTCAAAAAGGTTCCACATATGCTAAACACCTGTAACGACATGCATCCTGCTCAACTAGTAAAACATGAGTGATTTCTTGAACCGTGTTGCACAATTATCTAACCATAATATATGTCAATCGTATAATATGGCCCGAGCCAAATCACTGTAGAACAACTGGAAGCAACCTTGCACAAACTCTAGAGAATATGTGCGATCATCACTAATATAAAAGTGATACTCCCTCAATGCCTTTCTTTGGTCCTCTGTATTATCAGCTGCAAGAATGAATGTTATGTGCACAAATATCGAAACCTGTGTGGAGTTGTAATATTGTGACTACACCTCACATTGTGGTTGTAAAGTGTAGTTCTCTGCAAAGTTGACCACTGAAACTATACTGGTAAAAATGTATGCTTGCATAACTTGAATTGTGTGTCCAACCATCGAGCTATATGGGTATGCCTTGCATACTCATACACTATATTGTCACGAAACATAGACATAAACTGATACACTGGAATCTTATGAATAACCAAATCACACCTTTTTGCTTGATTACCATCTTTTGTAACGTATGCCACTATTTTATACTTCCTGAACTCTACTAGTTGCTTTCCCACCTCATGTGTGCTTTCCATATGTTGACATACTGGCATATGTTGCAAGCCACCACAACGCTGACATGAAGCATCCAAGCATAGTTTCCTGTAGAATATTTGGCCATCCTCTATTTGACATATTTTTTTTGATAAGAACTCTCTTGAAGATGTTGGTGGGGCTTCTATACCACAATCTTGCAAAACATTGTTAGTATGCAGATCTAAACATATAGAAAGATAAGCATCATAATGGTTAGAGAATTCAATATGTAGTCTACAACAAAAAGTAGTGTGTGTGTATGATTTATCTTGACATAAAAAGGTTTAAGCATTTCAAAATATCTTTGAAAAATTTTAATTTGAGGATAATCTTGTTGAAATTTACCAAAAAATTAGGTTTGAGTCATATCCAAAAAATGCTTTGGATGTGGCTCACGATTCTGACTACTGATTCTCCTTCTTACCACATCCATTTGATTCAAAGATGGCCTTATTTTATTCTTCCAATAGTATTCAATTAGTGTTCTCAATGCTTCAACAACCGGTTTATCTTTTTGTGGGAGTCTCCCTGAGAATTCCCATAATTCATTTAAATCAGTTCCTTCAATTATTTGTTGCCTTTGGATGACTCTTGATAAAGCTTTTCTATGAATTATCAATTGTTCACTCATATTTCTAATGAGATGAGATCTCCTTGTTTGACTGCTTACCAAAGTCGATGTAATGACATGTCGGGTGACATTACTATCCTTTAAGCATGAGGTCTTACCCACACTCTCATAAGAATCCATTAGATTCTTCACAATAGTGTTTTCACTTGAAGCAGTCAATGTTCTCAACCCAAGAATCTTTATGATATTTCTATACTTTATATCCCGCATCATTTCAACAAATAGTTGACATCTTGCAGCCTCATTTATCCTTTCAAAGATCAATTTCCAAATCTTATCATCATATCTTCTACAAGTGCGTGATGGAATCTTACCTTCCATGTGTTGTAAAATATTCTCATCAATATTAATCAAATACTTTGGCTTTCTACACAAAATTATAGGCGATGTTCTCTTAGGTACATACATCTCAACATTAGGAATTTCATCAATATTTAAGTGAGTTGGGATAGATCACGTACCTTCGATTGAGGGTGGAATAGATGACATACCTTGAGATTCACATGTGGATGATGGTGTACCTTCTTTGTCAAATACGAGTGATGATATACTCACAACTTGAGATGTGATGGATGGTGTCCCTTCATATTCACTTGTGGTAGATGGTATCCAACCATATTCACTTGCGATAGATGGTGTCCCTCCATATTCACTTATGGTAGATGGTGTCCCTCCATATTCATTTGTGGTTAATGGTGTCCCTTCATATTCACTTGTAGTAGAGGGTGTGTCTCCAACTACTGTATTCAAATCTGTCTTACCACGATGCTTTCGCATTCATGCCCTTTGTGCCACCAATGCCTTTTCTCTTTTTTATGGTTGAGGTTCCTCTTCAATTGGCTTATTTTCATCAATTGTATCCAATTTCTTCTTTTGACAATATTCCTTCATCCATTCTCTATTTTTTGCTTTATTAGTTTCATGCTCTTCGTTTGTTCATTTATTCTTTTGTTTCCTTGGCATGTAAGATAATTTTACCTGTAGCATGGTAATAAGACAAATATTAGTTACTAAAAATGAATCCATACAAATAAATGAAATATATTTCATTCAAGGCTTCATACAAAATGCTTGCAATCATCCCGTAGAAGAGTATTTCTAACACAGACAAAGGTCACAATAATTTTTTGGATGGAATGACTTAAATAAATGTGGTAATGTGGCATGCCATGATTGCAAGATAGGCTCAAAATGGAAGCATGGACAAAGCATGTGAATTTTTTGACAATAAATGTTTTGTAGAGATGTATGCAAAATGTGGTACCTTTGACAAGCTAGTGAGCTCACTAGCTTGCCAATATGATAGGGTTGACAAGGTAGGGGTGGCATGAGAAAATTCCTCATAGAGTGAGACCCCATTTCTATGAGGCATTTTCTCATGCCACCCCTACCTTGTCAACCCTACCATATTGGCAAGCTAGTGAGCTCACTAGCTTGTCAAAGGTACCATATTTTGCATACATGTCTATGAAAACATTATTGTCAAACAATTCAAATTCCTTTTCCATCCTTCTATTTTGATCCTATCGTGCTATCAAGGCATGCCACATGACCACATTTCTTTAAGGCATTCCATCCAAAAAATCATGTGAGCATTGCAAAGCTAGTGAGCTCACTAGCTTGCCAATGCTACCACATTTTGCATACATGTCTTCAAAAACATTATTGTCAAACAATTCACATGCCTTGTCCATGCTTCCATTTTAAGCCTATAAATCTATCAAGGCATTCCACATGACCACATTTCTTTAAGGCATTCCATCCAAAAAATCATGTGAGCATTGGCAAGCGAGTGAGCTCACTAGCTTGCCAATGCGGTAGGGTTGCATGAGGAAATGCCTCATAGAAATGGGGTGTCACGGTGATTTTTATCACCATGACACTCATTTCTATGAGGCATTTTCTCACACTACCCCTACCTTCTCAACCCTACCAAATTGGCAAGCTAGTGTTTTGTCAATAAAGATGAAAACCAAAATAGTTTCAAAGATCTATCAATGTGGAAGGAGTATATTCCAATTTTGTAGAGAAATGTATGGAAAAATTGGTAGCATGGAAAATGAAATCAATTGTTGACAAGGTAGGGGTAGCGCGATAAAATGCCTCATAGAAATGGGGTCTCACAGTGCTCTACATCATCGTGAATCCCCATTTCTATGAGGCATTTTTTCATGCTACCCCTACCTTGTAAACCCTACCACATTGACAAGCTAGTGTTTTGTCAATAGAGATGAAAACCAAAATATTTCCAAACATCTTTCAATGAAAGAGGAGCATATTCCAATTTTGTAGAGATATGTATGAAAAATTTGGTAGCATAGACAATGAAATCAATTGTTTGATAAAATGCACATCACCATGAGTCCCCATTTCTTTGAGGCATGTCTTCAAATAATTGATTACCTTCTCTATGTTGTTTGATAAAATGCTTTGGTAGACATGTATGGAAAATTTGGTAGCATAAAAAAGGCAATCAACTGCTTGGTATATCTATTTGACAAAATACCTCAATGAGATATGTCCTCGTGGACTAGAATGATTACAAGATATGCACAAAATAAATTTTCAAGCATATGCAATTTGTAGGTGTAAAACCAAATTCAACTACATTTTCCAACATCCCCTATGCCTATACCAAAATGAAATCTTTGGAGAGTGGTATGCACATCGATAGTAAAGAATTGAGAAATGATGTATTATTTTACTTATAACTTTTTTCATATATATATATATATATGTATATAAAATGTGGAAGCATACACAAGGTAAGTCAATTGTTTAACAAAATTCCTCAAAGAGATGTGGTTTAAAAATGTAATTGGAAAGTGTAAAGAATTGTGTAATTTAAAATGTGTATTGACAAGATAAGGTTATAATGACAAACGAACAATGATCAACATGGAATATGAAAATAACAAAATCAAAGCAAACCAAAATAGAATGAAAGAAAATGTGTAAAGACTTCACCTACCTAAAAAATCAGAGTTTCGAATGGAGGAGTTCTACCCTTTTATGTAGCCTTTACTTCTTCTTTCTTCAAACTCGTCAACAATTTGACTTTTTCAAAAGCTTGTTCCCCTCCAAACTTTAATTTTATATCACTCTTCAATGAAATTCATAATTGAATTGATATTATATGCCTTTCAACATGAAAACTATGTTATTTCATGCAAAGGTGGTGGAAAGATCATGAAAATGGTGGTGCAATGTGAAACAATTGCAT
Source organism: Sequoiadendron giganteum (assembly GCA_007115665.2). Taxonomy (NCBI): domain Eukaryota; kingdom Viridiplantae; phylum Streptophyta; class Pinopsida; order Cupressales; family Cupressaceae; genus Sequoiadendron; species Sequoiadendron giganteum. The sequence goes on along the minus strand of CM021105.1, from coordinate 346,144,953 downwards.
GCACACTTCACAAAATCATCAAAAAGCTTTTTTTGTCGGAACACGCACATAACTAGGAGAATATGCAAAAAGTGGGCCTTGAGATCATGGGTATATTGAGTTTTTATCCATTCTTAGAGCAAGAAAAAATGTGCTCACATTATAATGGGCTCACATTATAACGCGAGTGTGTTATGTCTTGCTAAAATAATGGCCATATCTCTACTACTTTAAAATGCGCTCGCATTATGAGAATGTTGATATTTTTGTTTCTTTTCTCTCTCTTTCTCTCTATATCCTACCCTCTACCCTTAAACCTTGAAACCATCTACCCTCTACCCTCTATCTCCCTCCCTCTCTATATCCCTCTCTATCAAGTATCTCTCTCTCACTCACTCACTCCTTCTATCTCTATCCCATCTACCCTCTACCCTCTCTCTATCTCTCACTTCAAGTCTCTCTCCCCTACCCCCTCTCCCTCTCTCAAGTCTCTCTCTCTCACTCACTCACTCCTATCTCTCTC